>SJYT01066598.1:169928-213685 GCA_006410635.1 Cephalophus harveyi
TGGAGCACATATTGCTTTTAACAATTTAAAATGTAAATGGGAATGATCTTCTAACTAGGATTTTGCTTTATTAAAAATTTTTAGTACTTTTTATCTAGACATTCAAGCACACTCAAAATTAGAGAGGCTGTTATAATCAACAACCATATAATTATCATTCAGGTTTTATGCACAGTTGAAAAAAACTATTTACAAAAATTGAGCACATAATAGAGTTTCCCGTATTATTCACTCCTTTCCCACATCCACACACACATGCAGGTACCTGTATTATTAACATTTTTCTTTAGTGTGGTACTTTTATTTGAATGAATGAATTAGTATTGATACTATTATTAACTAAAGTCCATAGTTTCCATTTACATTCACTGTTTATATGGTATGGTTCTAAGGATTTTGACAAATGCATAAAGTCATTTATTCATCATTATAGTATCAGGCAGAGTAGTTTCACAAGGCTGAAATATACCTTGTGCATCCCTTAATAAAACCATTTGTTACTCCTTTTCTTCCAAACCCCTGGTAAGCACTGATCTTTTTATTACCTCTGTAGTTTTACCTTTTCAAGAATGTTATATATAGCCTTTTCAGATTGGCTTTCTTCACTTATCAATATGCTTTAAGGTCCTTCCATGCGTTCCTGTGGCTTGATAGCTCCTTTCTTTTTATTGCTGAAAAATAGACCATTGTATGAATTTACTACAGTTTGTTTATCCATTTACTTACCTGAGGACATCTTGGTTGCTTCTAAATTTTGCAATTATAATAAAACTGCTATAAACATGTGTGTGTAGATTTTTGTGTGGACATAGTTTTCACCTCCTTTGGGTAAATGTTAAGGAGTGTAATTGCTGGAATGTATGGTAAGAGTACGTTTAGTTATGTAAGACACTGCCAAACTATCTTCCAGCAAGGCTGAACCACTGCATTCCCACCAGTAATGGATGAATGAGTGTTTCAGTTGCTTTACATTCTCTCCAGCATATGATGTTGTCAATGTTTTGGATTTTGGCCATTCTCAAATGTACCTAGTGGCATCTTGTTGTATCTTTTATTTTCCTATGACTGTCTTTTTTTTGAGATCTTCTTTGGTGAGGTGTGAAGCTCTTTGGCCCATTTTTTAAAAACTGGGTTGTTTGTTTGCTTGTTGAGATTTGACAGTTTTTATGTATTTTAGGTATGAGTCCTTTGTCACATATATGTTTTACGAATATTTTCTCCCAGTCTCTGGCTTTTTATTCTTCTCACGGTGTCTTTCACAGAGGAATTTTTTTTTTTTTTACTTTTAATGATTTCAAACTTTTTTTTTTTAAATTTTTTTTTTAAATTTGATTTTTACTTTATTTTACTTTACAATACCGTATTGGTTTTGCCATACATTTGACATGAATCCACCACGGGTGTATACGAGCTCCCAATCCTGAATCCCCCTCCCACCTCCCACCCCATATCATCTCTCTGGATCATCCCTGTGCACCAGCCCCGAGCATCCTGTATCCTGTATCGAACATAGGCTGGAGCTTCATTTCTTACATGATAGTATACATGTTTCAATGCCATTCTCCCAAATCATCCCACCCTCTTCCTCTCCCTCAGAGTCCAAAAGTCCGTTCTATACATCTGTGTCTCTTTTGCTGTCTCACATACAGGGTCATCATTGCCATCTTTCTAAATTCCATATATATGTGTCAGTATACTGTATTGGTGTTTTTCTTTCTGGCTTACTTCACTCTGTATAATAGGTTCCAGTTTCATCCATCTCATTAGAACTGATTCAAATGAATTCTTTTTAATGGCTGAGTAATACTCCATTGTGTATATGTACCACAGCTTTCTTATCCATTCATCTGCTGATGGACATCTAGGTTGTTTCCATGTCCTGGCTATTATAAACAGTGCTGCAATGAACATTGGGGTACATGTGTCTCTTTCAATTCTGGTTTCCTCGGTGTGTATGCCCAGCAGTGGGATTGCTGGGTCATAAGGCAGTTCTATTTGCAGTTTTTTAAGGAATCTCCACACTGTTCTCCATAGTGGCTGTACTAGTTTGCATTCCCACCAACAGTGTAAGAGGGTTCCCTTTTCTCCACACCCTCTCCAGCATTTATTGCTTGTAGACTTTTGGATCGCAGCCATTCTGACTGGTGTGAAATGGTACCTCATTGTGGTCTTGATTTGCATTTCTCTGATAATGAGTGATGTTGAGCATCTTTTCATGTGTTTGTTAGCCATCCGTATGTCTTCTTTGGAGAAATGTCTGTTTAGTTCTTTGGCCCATTTTTTGATTGGGTCGTTTATTTTTCTGGAATTGAGCTGCATGAGTTGCTTGTATATTTTTGAGATTAGTTGTTTGTCAGTTGCTTCATTTGCTATTGTTTTCTCCCATTCAGAAGGCTGTCTTTTTACCTTGCTTATAGTTTCCTTTGTTGTGCAGAAGCTTTTAATTTTAATTAGATCCCATTTGTTTATTTTTGCTTTTATTTCCAGTATTCTGGGAGGTGGATCATAGAGGATCCTGCTGTGATTTATGTCGGAAAGTGTTTTGCCTATGTTCTCCTCTAGGAGTTTTATAGTTTCTGGTCTTACGTTTAGATCTTTAATCCATTTTGAGTTTATTTTTGTGTGTGGTGTTAGAAAGTGATCTAGTTTCATTCTTCTACAAGTGGTTGACCAGTTTTCCCAGCACCACTTGTTAAAGAGATTGTCTTTACTCCATTGTATATTCTTGCCTCCTTTGTCGAAGATAAGGTGTCCATAGGTGTGTGGATTTATCTCTGGGCTTTCTATTTTGTTCCATTGATCTATATTTCTGTCTTTGTGCCAGTACCATACTGTCTTGATGACTGTGGCTTTGTAGTAGAGCCTGAAGTCAGGCAGGTTGATTCCTCCAGTTCCATTCTTCTTTCTCAAGATTGCTTTGGCTATTCGAGGTTTTTTGTATTTCCATACAAATCTTGAAATTATTTGTTCTAGTTCTGTGAAAAATACCGCTGGTAGCTTGATAGGGATTGCATTGAATCTGTAGATTGCTTTGGGTAGTATACTCATTTTCACTATATTGATTCTTCCGATCCATGAACACGGTATATTTCTCCATCTATTAGTGTCCTCTTTGATTTCTTTCATCAGTGTTTTATAGTTTTCCATATATAGGTCTTTAGTTTCTTTAGGTAGATATATTCCTAAGTATTTTATTCTTTTCGTTGCAATGGTGAATGGAATTGTTTCCTTAATTTCTTTTTCTACTTTCTCATTATTAGTGTATAGGAATGCAAGGGATTTCTGTGTGTTGATTTTATATCCTGCAACTTTACTATATTCATTGATTAGCTCTAGTAATTTTCTGGTGGAGTCTTTAGGATTTTCTATGTAGAGGATCATGTCATCTGCAAACAGTGAGAGTTTTACTTCTTCTTTTCCAATTTGGATTCCTTTTATTTCTTTTTCTGCCCTGATTGCTGTGGCCAAAACTTCCAGAACTATGTTGAATAGTAGCGGTGAAAGTGGGCACCCTTCTCTTGTTCCTGACTTTAGGGGAAATGCTTTCAGTTTTTCACCATTGAGGATAATGTTTGCTGTGGGTTTGTCATATATAGCTTTTATTATGTTGAGGTATGTTCCGTCTATTCGTGCTTTCTGGAGAGTTTTTATCATAAATGGATGTTGAATTTTGTCAAAGGCCTTCTCTGCATCTATTGAGATAATCATATGGCTTTTATTTTTCAATTTGTTAATGTGGTGAATTACATTGATTGATTTGCAGATATTGAAGAATCCTTGCATCCCTGGGATAAAGCCCACTTGGTCATGGTGTGTGATCTTTTTAATGTGTTGTTGGATTCTGATTGCTAGAATTTTGTTGAGGATTTTTGCATCTATGTTCATCAGTGATATTGGCCTGTAGTTTTCTTTTTTGGTGACATCTTTGTAAGGTTTTGGTATTCAGGTGATGGTGGCCTCATAGAATGAGTTTGGAAGTCAAACTTTTTTTTTTTTAATGGACTGTGCTTTTGGTGTTGGATCTAAAACATCATCGCCAAAGCCAAAGTCATCTACTTTTTCTCCTGTGTTATTTTCTAACAGTTTTAGAGTTTTATGTTTAGATCTAGGATGCATTTTGAGTTAATTCTTGCAAAGCATGTAAGATCTATATCTAGACTCTTTAAAAAAATGTTGTTTCTTTTTCTGGCATATAGATATCCAATTGTTTGAGCATCATTTATTGAAAAGGCTGTTCATATTCCGTTGAATCTCTTTTGCTACTTTGTCAAATATCATTTCAGTTTACTTTTGGGGGTCTATTCTGGGCTCTGTTCGGTTGATCTATTTATCTTTTGTTAATTTTACACTGTCTCAATTACTATAGTTTTATACTAAGTCTTGAAGTTGGCTAGTTTCAGTCCTCTGTCTTTGTTCTTCTCTTTGAACATTTTGTTGGTTATTCTGGTTGTGTTGCCTTTCTGTATAAATTTTAGAATCAATTAGGCAAATTTCGGAGAAGGCAATGGCAACCCACTCCAGTACTCTTGCCTGGCAAATCCCATGGGCAGAGTAGCCTGGTAGGCTGCAGTCCATGGGGTTGCCAGGAGTTGGACACGACTGAGCGACTTCACTTTCACTTTTCTTTCACTTTCATGCATTGGAGAAGGAAATGGCAACCCACTCCAGTATTCTTGTCTGGAGGATCCCAGGGACAGGGGAGCCTGTTGGGCTGCCGTCTGTGGGGTCGCACAGAGTTGGACACGACTGCGGCGACTTAGCAGCAGCAGCAGGCAGAGTTACTTGCTGAGCCTTTTGATTAGGATTGTATTGAATTTATAGATCAAATTGGGAAGAACTGACATCTTGACAATATTGTCTCCTATCCATGAACATGGAATATCTCTCCATTTTTGAAGATCTTCTTTGATGTCTTTCATTAGAGTTTTGTGATTATCTTCATTTCTAAATGAAGGAACGTGTGGTGCATGCACACACTTCATTTAAAATGTGTACATTTTTTTTTCTTTTTAGATTTAATGCTTAATATTTTACTTTTTGGCATTAGTGGAAATTTTTTTAAATTTCAAATTTCAATTGTTGTTTTCTGATATATGAAAAAGCAGTTGATTGTTGTATATTATCCTTGTATCCCGCATCCTTGCTATAATTTCTTATTAGGTCCAGGAGTATCTTTGTTAATTATTTGGAACATTCTATGTAAATAGTCATGGTATCTGTAAACAAAGTCAGTTTTATTTCTTTTCAAATTGTATACTTTTTATTTTCTTTCCTTGTCTTATTGCATGAGCTAGGATTTCTGGCATGATACTGAAGGATAGTGAGAAGGAACATCCTTGTCTTGTTTCTGGTCTTGGAGGGAAGATCTATAAGTGTCTTACCATTAAGTATGATTTTAGCAATAGATTTCTTTCAGATGTGTTTAAACCAAGTTGTGGGAGTTGCCCTCCATTCCTAGTTTACTGGGTTTTTATTATAAATGTGTGTTGGACTTTGTCACATGCTTTTTCCATACCTATTGATGTGATCATATGATTCATTTTTCCTTCAGAGTATTGGTGTAATGAATTACATTAATTGATTTTCAAATATTGAATAAGTCTTATATACTTAGGATAAATCTTAAGTTGTTATTTTATAATTATTGGATTCAGTTTTCGTATACTTTGTTGAGGGTTTTTACATCTATATCCATTCAAAAAATGAAGATCATGACATCTGGTCCCATCACTTCATGGCAAATAGATGGGGAAACAATGGAAACAGTGACAGATTTTATTTTCTTGGGCTCCAACATCACTGCAGATGGTGACTGCAGCCATAAAATTAAAAGACACTTTTCCTTGGAAGAAAAGCTATAACAAACCTAGACAGTGTATTAAAAAGTAGAGACATTACTTTGCCAACAAAGGTTCATATAGTCAAAGCTATGGTTTTTCCAGTAGTCATGTATGGATGTGAGAGTTGGACTATAAAGAAGGCTGAGCACTGAAGAACTGATGCTTTTGAACTGAAGTGTTGGAGAAGACTCTTGAGAGACCCTTGGACTGCAGGGAGATCCAACCAGTCCATCCTAAAGGAAATCACTCCTGGGTGTTCATTGGAAGGACTGATGCTGAAGCTGAAACTCCAATACTTTGGCCACCAGATGCGAAGAGGTGACTCATTAGAAAAGACCCAGGTGCTGGGAAAGATTGAAGGCAGGAAAGGGGATGACTAAAGATGAGATGGTTGGATGGAATCACTGCCTCAATGGACGTGAGTTTCAGCAAGCTCTGGGAGATGGTGAAGGACAGGGAAGCTTGGTGTGCTACAGTCTATGGGGTTGCAAAGAGTCGAACACGATTGAGTGACTGGACAGCAACCATGAGAGAAGTAATTTGATTTTATCTTTGGTTTGGTTTTATGGTAGTGCTAGCCTCTTGGAATGACTTGGGAAGTATTCTTTCAGTTTCTATTTTCTGGTAAAACTTTTAGACAATTGTTACTCTTTCTTTCTTATATATTTGATAGAATTCACTAGTGAAACCACCTAGGCATGATGTGTTTTTCTCTTTGGGAGGCATAGATTTTAAATTATTGATTTACTTTCTTTAGTATTTATAGGTCTGTTCAGATAATGTTTCTCCTTGTGTGAGATTTGGTAGTTAGTGTCTTTCAAGGAATTGGTGAATCTCATCTAAATTACCAAATTTGTAGGCATAGAGTTGTTCATATTGTTCCTTTAGTATTTTTTTAATGTCCATATCATTAATAGTGATTTCTCTAATTTTATATTTGTTCAGCTTTTGACTTTATTGATTTTTCCTCTATTGATTTTCTGTTTCTAATTTTATTGGTTTCTGTATAATATTTATTATTTCATATTTTCAACTTGCCTTAGGCTTATATTGCTCTTCTTTCTCTAGTTTCCTAAGATGTCAGCTTATTTATTTCAGATATTCTTCTTCTCTAATATTTGCATTCAGTGCTATAAATTTTTCTCAGAGCATTGCTTTCCAGTTTTTTTAAATTACATTGTTTATTTTCATTTAATGGGAAAAATTTAAAAATTCCTCTTTTGACTTCTGTGACTCATGTGTTATTTAGAAACGTGTTGTTTAATCTCCAAATATTTGGGGATTTTATATGATTCCATTTTCTCTCCTCTATTGCATGCCATTATATTTTTAAAAATTATTTTTAAAGTGTTTGCCCCTGAATCTACAGTATACAACTAGTGCAGGTCCACCTTCAAATAACACTGTTCTGCATCATTTGTAGTACATGCTAAGTCATTTCAGTTGACTCTCTGCGATCCCATGAACAGTAGCCCACCAGGCTTCTCTATCCATGGGACTGTAACCTGCCAGGCTCCTCTGTCAATGAGATTCTCCAGGCAGTTACCTTTTATCTGAGTATTCCCAATTTCTCCTTCTTTAAAGAAAATAAAATTTTTATTTTATGTTTATTTTTTGTGTTTATTTATTTGTTTTTTATGTAGGACTAAAGAACTGACTTCCCTGGTGGCTCAGATGGTAAAGCATCTGTCTACAATGTGGGAGACCTGGGTTCGATCCCTGGGTTGGGAAGATCCCCTGGAGAAGGAAATGGCAATCCACTCCAGGTCTATTGCCTGAAAAATCCCATGGACGGAGGAGCCTGGTGGGCTGCAATCCATGGGGTCCCAAAGAGTCGGACACGACTGAGCGACTTCAATTCAATTCAATTCAATTCAAAGAACTAACATTTCTTACAAGACAGGTCAACTGATGACACAATCCATCACTTTTTGTTTAAGTAAGTCTTTATTTCTGTTTCACTGTTGAAGGACAATTTCATTGGATTCAGAATTTTAGGTTAGTAGTCTTTTTCTATTAATATTAAATATTGAAGGTAAAATTGTTGTTGTTGTTCAGTTGCTGAGTTGTGTCTGACTCTTCGCAACCCCATGAACTGCAGCACTCCAGACTTCTCTATTGCTTCCCTTCACTTTCTCCTTGAGTTCGCTCAAACTCAATTCCATTGAGTCAGTGATGCCATCCAATCATCTCATCCTCTGTCTCCCCCTTCCCCTCTTGCCTTCAGTCTTTCCAGGCATCAGGGTCTTTTTCAGTCAGTCAGCTCTTTGCATCAGATGGCCAAAGTATTGAAGCTTCAGCTTCAGCATCAGTCCTTCCAACGAATATTTGGGACTGATTTCCTTTAGGATGGACTGGCTTGGTCTCTTTGCAGTCCAAGGGAGTCTCAAGAGTCTTCTCTAGCACTGCAGTTCTAGAGCATCAATTCTTTGGCACTTTATCAATTCTTGGGCTTCTTTATAGCCCAACTCTCACATCCATACATGACTACTGGAAAAACCATAGCTTTGACTAGATGGACCTTTGTCAGCAAAGTGATGGATCTGCTTTTTAATATGCTGTCTAGTTTTGTCATAGCTTCCCTTGTGGCTCAGCTGGTAAAGAATCCACCTGCAATATGGGAGACCTGGGTTTGATTCCTGGGTTGGGAAGATCCCCTGGAGATGGGAAAGGCTACCCACTCCTGTATTCTGGCCTGGAGAATTCCATGGACTGTATAATCCATAGGGTCACAAAGAGTCGGATATGACTGAGTGACTTTCACTTTCACTTCACTTTTGTCATAGCTAATCTTCCAAGGAGCAAGCATCTTTTAATTTCGTGTCTGCAGTTACCGTCTGCATTGATTTTGGAGCCCAAGAAAATGAAATCTAATGCTGTTTCCACTTTTCCCCCATCTGTTTGCCATGAAGTGATAGGACCAGCTACAATGACTTTCATTTTTTGAATTAAGCCAAGCTTTTTCACTCTCCTCTTTCACCTTCATCAACAGACTCTTTAGTTCCTTTTCACTTTTTGTCATTAAAGTGGTGTTATCTGCATATCTGCAGTTGTTGCTGTTCTCCCTACAGTCTTCATTCCAGCTTGTGATTCATCGAGCCCCACACTTCACATGATGTATTCTGCATATACGTTAAATAGGCAGGATGACAATATGCAGTCTTGACGTACTCCTTTTCCAATTTGGAACCATGTTGCTTGTCTCTTGTTCCATGTCCAGTTCTAAATGTTGCTTCCTGTTCTGTATACAGGTTCCTCAGGAGACAGGTAATGTGGTCTGGTATTCCTATATCTTTAAGAATATTACAGAATTTGTTGTGATCCATACAGTCAAAGTCTTAACATAGTCAATGAACCAGAAGTAGATGCTTTTTGAAATTCTCTTGCTTTTTCTACGATCCAGTGTATGTTGGCCGTTTGATCTTTACTGTTAAATATTAAAGGTAATATTAAATCACCTTTTCATTCAGTTCATTTAGCAGATAGGAAGTACCATGACTATGCATTCAATAGAATAATAAACTGGATTTTGAATAAATAATAGTTAACTGGGTAGAGAGTACTCAATTTTTATCAGTGTGACATATATATAAGTGCATAATTGTCTATTTCATTTTAATTTCATTTGTAACTGACCCTTTTATTGTCCATTCATTCACTTAACCTTAGTGTTATTGAGAGGGGATCACGTGATGAAATCGTAGCTTCCAGTATGCCCAAATATTTGCTATTTTAACATTTCTTGCTAGTGTTTCACTTCTGAATGTGTTCTATGTAAATGTGTATCTATTGCTTATTTAGTATGTATTCCTACTGGATTTATAGATTTTAGTAATTCTCTTTAAACTATTATAGGAAGGTTTTATTTTCTGAAACAATGTAAAAGCATACCACTGAATCTTCCATTATAAAATGTAAGCAGAATCATTGTATATAAATGAGTAGGAGGCATCAAATCTAATATTTTATGTGAGATTGAAGTAAAGTGAAAAGTTAAGGCATACATACAAGCTGATAAGCATAAATAGAAAAACAAGGTATGTCATTGTCCAGGGTTAATGTCTGGGTATAGAAGTCGTGGGAGCTGTGAATTGAGCGGGTGGATAGATCACTTTGGCAACGGAGCTAGTCCCCATAGACGGATTTGAGAGACCCTAAATCAGGGAGCCTCACCACAGTATCAAAGTGCTGAAATTCGAATCCAAAGTGCTAACAACTGATTGACTTCCTTTTCCCAAGTTTATTTCTCCAAGTTTTCTGAACAACCTGTCCAAGTTGTTGAGCAGATGATTGATTGTTTAGAATTTAGTAGAATGGAGAATTAACTGCAGCCTGAACTAAGGAGTAGAAATTAAAGGTTCTTACCTTACAGATTAAAGAAATGTACTCTGAAGATCTTAGAGTAGTGAACAAAGTCTTTGGTTCTGTCCACTTGAGAAAGTATCTCCCAAGTCTTAACAGGGGATTGAAATCCAGTCCCTTTAAGTCACCAGCTCTGTTCTCTGTTAAATGTAGAAGTATGGATGATGCTGATGGGTTACGATGATTAAATGGAGGTAAAGTAATTAAGTCAGTTTGTCACCCAGCAGGTACTCAGTGAATGAGCACTGCTATTCAACAATAGTAGTAAAACCCAAACTCGTGTGTGCCACATAACTGTTTTGGGTAAAAGATATCTTTTTTGTTCATTTTTAGTGAATGTAAGCTAATGAGTTAAATGGCAGCTACTGTTTTGTTTAGAAATACTGTGTCATGCAAATGAAAAAAAGACCAAAACTTTTTTTACTTCTAAGGAAAATGGAATTTATTTGCAAAAGAAAGCATTGTTATCTGGGGAGCTGTATTTCTATATCTGTAATTTACATGGAACTCTACCAGAGAGTCATTATAGAACCTCACCAGGAAAGCCCTGCATATTTCAGCTCCTTCAGAGCTCTGCTCTCTCTGTTGTTGTGTAAGTGATTGGAGTTGCATTCTCTGAAGTGGCTGAGCTCAGCTGGATGACCATCTCATGATACTTTTGTGTAGGATTGTTTCTGTGTCAGCTGTGTTTATTCAGCGTTCATCTGAGGTTGCCCAGTTTGAAGTCATCTTTGCAAGGGGGAGGTGAGGTGATCCGAGAGGTATGGAAAGTTGAGGAATGCTGCAGAATTGTCTTGTCAACTTAGGGGCATGATTTCAGTGCAGGTCGATTTTAATTCCTCTGCTCCTCAACAGGGATCAGTGAAAACGAGTGCCTGCCTGCTGCCATGTGTTTGAGGAGCTACAGATGAAAGAAAGGAAGACTAAGAGAAACTTATGATTGTTTTATTCTGAAAAGCTTTTCTGTTTTTCTGATAAACAGTTTGATTTGAAACAGTTTTGTGCAACATACCTGGAAAATCACTAACATTTATTGCATGGGTTGATATTGATATATGTATGCTGTTGTTGTTCAGTTGCCCAGTCATGTCCAACTGTTCGTTATCCCATGGACTGCAGCATGCCAGGCCTCCCTGTCCCTCACTAGCTCTCAAAAAGTTTGCCCAAGTTGATGGTCCATTGCATCTGTCATGCCATCCAACCATCTCATCCTCTGACATCCTCTCTTCCCAGTCTTTCCTCAGTCTTTCCCAGCATCAGGGACTTTTCTAGTGAGTTGGCTGTTCATATCTGGTGACCAATATACTGGAGCTTCAACTTCAGCATCAGTCCTTCCAGTGGGTTTTCAGGGTTGATTTCCCTTAAGATGGACTGGTTTGATCTGCTGTCCAGGGCACTCTCAGGAGTTTTCTCCAGCATCACAATTCAAAGGCATCAGTTCTTTGGCACTCTGCCTTCTTTACAGTCCAGCTCTCACAATAGTATGTGACTACTGGGAAGCCCAGAGCCTTGACTATACAGACCTTTCTCAGCAGAGTAATGTCTCTGCTTTTCAACACACTGTCTAGGTTTATCATCGCTTTCCTGCCAGGAAGCAGTTGTTTTCTGATTCCATGGCTGCAGTCTCCATCCACAGTGATTTTTAGAGCCAAAGAAGAAGAAATTGGTCACTGTGCTGTGCTATGTCACTTTAGTTGTGTCTGACTCTGTGATGCTATGGACTGTAGCCCACTAGGCTCCTCTGTCCATGGGATTCTCCAGGCAGGAATACTGTAGTGGGATGCCGTGCTCTCCTCGAGGGGGATCTTCCCAACCCAGGGATCAAACCTGCGTCTCGTATATCTCCTGCATTGACAGGTGGGTTCTTTACCACTAGCACCACCTGGGAAGCCCAGTCACTACTTTGACTTTTTCCCCTTCTGTTTGCCATGAAGTGATGGGGCCGGATGCCATTCTCTTAGTTTTAAGCCGGCTGTTTCACTCTCCTCCTCCATCCTCATCAAGACTCTTGAGTTCCTCTTCGCTTTCTGCCATTGGAGTGGTTTCATCAGTGTATGTGAGGTTGTTGATGTTCCTCCTGCTGGTCTTGATTCCAGCTTGAGACTCATCCAGCCTGGCATTTCTCACGATGTGTTCAGCATTTAGGTTAAATATGTGAGAGCAGACAGCCCTGTCTTACTCCTTTCTCAATCGTGAACCAATCAGTTATTCGATACAGGGTTCTAACTGTTGCTTATTGACCTGCATACAGTTTTCTTAGGAGACAGCGAAGATGATCTGGTATTCCCATCTTTTTAAGAGCTTTCCACAGTTTGTTATGATCCACCCAGTCAACGGCTTTAGCGTAGTTGATGAAACAGAGGTAGATGCTTTTTCTGGAATTCCTTGCTTTCTTTAGATCCAGTAAATGTTGGCAGTTTGATCTCTGCTTCCTCTGCCTTTTCCAAACCCAGCTTGGATGTCTGGAACTTCTTGGTTTGCGTAATGCTGAAGCCTAGCATGCAATGATATATGCTGGTAATTGCTAAAAATATACATGGGCTTGGTTGATAAATTTTGTTCCTGTCTGAGAAGACTGCATGTATTGATACCTCTGTCAACGAGCCTGCTAAGATTGAAGCTCCTTAATCATGCAATCAGCTGATGAAAAGGCTATACCTGGGTTTCCACCTGCAGGAGAAGTAGGGGTGGAATAATTATATTAGGTGGTGATTTGGCAGAGAGGTGGAGGTTCATGGATAAGAGTTCCAGAGCTTTCCTGTTTAACCATTGATTCAGGGGCTGGAGGTATTTTTGTTGAGAGAGTAAGAATGACTTAGGAGAGAAACAGTAACACTGAAGAATATGGAGTTACATCTTCTCCCTTTTCCTCTGCGGGAGTAGCTGTCAGTTGTGGCACTTACACCGTACATTGCAATTGTTTACTTCTCTGTTGTCCTCACTGTAAGCTCCATGGAAGAGGACAGCTATGTGCTTGGTACATAGTAGGTCTAAATAAATCTTGAATAAATGAAATTATGTGAGCAACTTTCTTTATATATATATATATATATATATATTACCTCTAATAATAGAGTCAGAAAATAAAGAGTTAAGGGTTTCTCTTAGTTGCATGCATGCTAAGTCACTTCGGGGCTTCCCTGATAGCTCAGTTGATAAAGAATCTGCCTGTAATGCAGGAGACCCTGGTTCGATTCCTGGGTCAGGAGAATCTGCCTGTAATGCAGGAGACCCTGGTTTGATTCCTGGGTCGGGAATATCTGCTGGAGAAGGGGCAGACTACCCACTCCAGTATTCTCGGGCTTCCCTTGTGGTTCAGCTGGAAAAGAATTCTCCCGCAATGTGGGAGACTTGGGTTCAATCCCTGGGTCAGGAAGATCCCCTGGAGAAGAAAATGACAACCCACTCCAGTATTCTTGCCTGGAGAATCCCATGGACAGAGGAGCCTGGCAGGCTACAGTCAACGGGTTCACAAAAGTCAGACATGACTTAGTGACTAAACCACCAAGTTGCTTCATTTGTGTCTGACTCTCTGCAACCCATTGGACTGCAGCCCACTAGGCTCCGCTGTCCATGGGATCCTCCATGCAAGAATACTGGAGTGGGTTGCAGTGCCCTCCTCCAGGGGATCTTCCCAACCCGGGGATCAAACCCATGTTTCTAACATCTGCCTTGATAGCAGGTTCTAGCGCCACCTGGGAAGCCCTTTCTGGGAAGCCCTTCCTTAATTAGCCCAAACATTTAATTGTCTGATAACTGTAACAAAAAATAGACCTGTGTTTACTTCATTAGTATATTGGCCAAAGGATGTTTGGTGACTTTAAGATGACACACTTACTTACTGAGTAGGGGTAAACCATGAATCATGACATTTCAGCAGATGTTAGTAGACATATCCACATTTCAAGAGGCAAAAGGAAACCTGGGCATCAAGAAGTTGAAAATCAAAGCATAAGAAAACCATAGCTGTTATCAGTTAAGGAGATTTTGCCCCTGTCCTGGATTTGGCTTGGTTTTAGAGACTATGCCAGATGAAGTTACATTTCAGGTCTATGAAGAGAGTCTGCGCTGCTTGATCATCATCCTCCAGCTGTGCTTCATGTGAGTTTGCTTGTCACTAAGAGGAAATGGTCTCTGTGCACGTACATTTTATAGATAAATGAAGATAACTTTCAAAAAGTCACAGTTTAAACCTTTCTGAAATGATGTACTTGTGCTCATGTTAGCTAACGAAGAGTCTATGAATAGATAGAATCTTTGGTTTTTATGCCACGTAGGTGCGCATTGGGCTTCCCTTGTAGCTCAGTTGGTAAAGAAGCTGACTGTGATACAGAAGACCCGGGTTCAATCCCTGGGTTGGGAAGATCCCCTGGAGAAGGAAATGGCAAGTCCATGGGGTAGCCTACAGACTCAGGCTACAGTCGCAAGAGTCGGATACGACTTAGCAACTGAACCACCACCACCATAGAAGCACCTGAGCCTCTCTGCCCCCTTCCCCACCCGTGACACTGGTGATGTGTAGCAGAGGTCTCAGAAAGCAACAGGGACTCATGGCCTCCCGCTTCTGTGCCCACAGTTTACTCTTCCCTTTTCTTTATGTCTGGAGTCATCTATTTTGCGTTGGGCTGCCTTGGGCTGGACAGGAAAAAAGTTCAATTTTCAGTTTTTATTGATTAACACTCCACAGCTAAAGAGGTGTTTTAGAGAGTAAACAGCTCATCTCATGGAGGTATGCTTTCCCCTACCTCTCACTATACCGTGGAGGTAGCTTTTACCTTTATAGAAAATGTATTTATTAATTATTAGTAAGTTGTTAAATGTCAAGACTCAGGGTTTACAAAGTCAATAAAACCCCTGACTAGTAAGTTTGTCATGTACATTTCAAGATTAGTGTGACCGAATAAACGAGGTGGCAGCTTTCTACTTTGGGCAGGTTTGATATATGGTGGATTGTGTAGCTGCATTTTCCACCTGGGTGTCATGATTTCCTTCATCAACTGCACAGCAGGGAGACAAGCTCAAAAACTGTGTCATGGGTTTGCTGTCTGCGGTACATCTTTCTGTTCACTGTTAAGCAGCTGCAGTTGAATTCTCTTTAGGTGACGATCAGCTGTCTTGCATTTGACCTCAGAGGTACTTGTGGCTATTAAAGCTTGTATATTAATGCTGCTGAGTTTGTGGGTGAGTGCAGAGACGTCCTCTGACCAAGAATGACCTCTTTAGGCTGGAATTTATTTACAGCTGGAAAGCCAATCCTGCTTTCTCACAAGGAGATTTTTAAGAAAACACTGAAGATGCACGTCAAAGCTTGAATTCCTTTCCTCTCAAGGACTATCAGAATGGCGTATGTCTTTGATTAAACTTCATGCAAATGCTGACAAAGGCCATGTCAAATAAATTAGTTTGAATTGCAATTTTTTCCCTTCACATGGGTTGCTTAAATGATACTTGGTTTTTACTTTTTTTTCTGTATCATTTCGTGGTCTTTCAGTATTTTTTTCACCTTTCAATATAAAGACGTTTTGAATACCCTTTAAAATAAGGAATGATGCTTTAAAGGCCTTACCATATAGCCTGTACTTACATCTTTGTGTACTTTTAAAGATTTGAAGTCGAGACTGCAAAGAATTGTATTTTAGTGACTCTAAATAACTGGGAAGATCTCTTCATTTTACTGGATATCCAGCTCTGGTCAACGGGAAAGTACTGTTTCTGAGAAATGGGTTCTTGAGCCTGGGGGGACTGGCTGTTTGGGGGGCTAGTCTCAGGGCCCGGGGAGCAGGTATGGTGGGAGCTGTCTGTTGAGGAAGCTGAGTGCATAGGGCTGACTTATGCTGAGACTCTAAATAAATTGCTGGCAAGAAAAGAATCTGTGTAGTCAGTTGCCCAATGCAGTTAGCAGTTATATGAATGCATGCTTCTATTTGGTGAATATTGTATTTTATCAGATCTTTGTTCAGCAGTCGCTTTCTCAGAGAGCCTTTCACTTACCATTTTATAGCTGAGTAACTTTCTCTCATCATCCACTTTCCTACCCCTCCCATATATCACTTAATCACCAGCTGACACACTTTGCGTTTCTCTTTCCACTAGAAGGTAAGTTCATGAGGGCAGGGGTTTTTATCTTTTGTTTACTGCTGGATTTCAGTACCTAAACAGTGCCCAATAAATGATAATTGATGATTGAATTGATGTCACTAGTTACAAGCAGATGGAGTCAATAATCTCCACTCTTGCAGATTTGTTCAGTTCAGTCACTCAATCATGTCCAACTCTGTTATCCCATGGACTGCAGCATGCCATGCTTCCCTGACCATCACCAACTCCTGGAGCTTGCTCAAACTCATGTCCATCCAGTTGGTGATGCCATCCAACCATCTGTCTTATCCCCTTCTCCTCTCGCCTTCAATCTTTCCCAGCATCAGGGTTTTTTTCCAGTGAGTCAGCTTTTCCCAACAGGTGGCCAAAGTATTGGAGTTTCAGCTTCAGCATCAGTCCTTCCAATGAATATTCAGGACTGATTTCTTTTAGGATAGACTGGTTGGATATCCTTGCAGTCCAAGGGACTCTCAAGAGTTTTCGCCAACACCACAGTTCAAAAGCATCAGTTCTTCGGCGCTCAGTTTTCTTTATGGTCCAGCTCTTATATCCATACATGACTACTGGAAAAACCATAGGTTTGACTAGACAGACCTTTGTGAGCAAAGTAATGTCTCTGCTTTTTAACATGCCATCTAAGTTTGTCATAGCTTTTCTTCCAAGGAGCAAGTGTCTCTTAATTTCATGGCTGCAATCACCATCTGCAGTGATTTTGGAACCCAAGAAATCAAGTCTGTCACTGTTTCCATTGTTACCCCATCTATTTGCCATGAAGTGGTGGGACCAGATGCCATTATCTTCATTTTTTGACTGTTGAGTTTTAAGCCAGCTTTTTCACTCTCCTCTTTCATCAAGAGGCTCTTTAGTTCTTCTCTGTTTTCTGACATGAGAGTGGTATCATTTGCATATCTGAAGTTATTGATAATTTCTCCCAGCAATCTTGATTCCAGCTTGTGCTTCATCCAGCCCAGCATTTTGCATGATGTACTCAGCATATAAGTTAAGTAAGCAGGGTGATAATCTACACCCTTGACGTACTCCTTTCCCTATCTGGAACCAGTCTCTTGTTCCATGGCCAATTCTAACTATGCTTCTTGACCTGCATACAGATTTCTCAGGAGACAGGTCAGGTGGTCTGGTATTCCCTTTAAGAATAAATTCTTAAATTTATTATTCTTAAATTTAAATTCTCTTTAAGAATTTTCCACAGTTTGTTGTGATCCACCCAGTCAAAGGCTTAAGCATAGTCAGTGAAGCAGAAGTAGATGTTTTTCTAGAATTCTTTTGTCTTTTGTATCATCCAACGAATGTTGGCAATATGATCTCTGGTTCCTCTGCCTTTTCTAAATCCAGCTTGAACATCTGGAAGTTCTCAGTTCACATACTGTTGAACCCTCGCTTGGAGAATTTTGAGCATTACTTTACTAGCGTGTGAGATGAGTGCAATTGTACGGTAGTTTGAGCACTCTTTCACATTGCCTTTCTTTGGGATTGGAAAGAAAACTGACCTTTTCCAGTCCTGTGGCCACTGCTGAGTTTTCCAAATTTGCTGGCATATTGAGTGCAGCACTTTCACAGCATCATCTTTTAGGATTTGAAATAGCTCAACTGGAATTCATCACCCCCACTAGCTTTGTTCATAGTGCTGCTTCCTAAGCCCCACTTGACTTCACATTCCAAGATGTCTGGCTCTAGGTTAGTGATCACACCATCATGGTTTTCTGGGTCATTAAGACCTTTTCTGTATAGTTCTTCTGTGTATTCTTGCCACCTCTTCTTAATAACTTATGCTTCCATTATGTCTTTACCGTTTCTGTCCTTTATTGAGCCCATCTTTTTATGAAGTGTTCCCTTGGTGTCTCTGATTTTCTTGACAAGATCTCTAGTCTTTCCCTTTCTATTGTTTTCCTCTCTTTCTTTGCATTGATCACTGAGGAAGGCTTTCTTATCTCTCCTTGCTATCTTTGGAACTCTGCATTCAGATGGGTATATCTTTCCTTTTCTCCTTTGCCTTTAGCTTCTCTTCTTTTCTCAACTATTTGTAAGGCCGCCTCAGGCAACCATTTTCTCTCTTTGTATTTCTTTTTCTTGGGGATGGTCTGGATCATAGCCTCCTGTACAGTGTCACGAACCTCCATCCATAATTCTTCAGGCACTCTGTCTATCAGATCTAATCCCTTGAATCTATTTGTCACTTCCACTGTATAATCGTAAGGGATTTCATTTAGGTCATATCAAATTAGCCTTGTAGTTTCCCCTACTTTCTTCAGTTTAGTCCAAATTTTGCAATAAGGAGTTCCTGATCTGAACCACATTCAGCTCCTGGTCTTGTTTTTGCTGTCGAGCTTCTCCATCTTTCGCCACAGAGAATACAATCAACCTGGTATGCAAACTCGTAAAAGTAGGTATATTGCTTCAGACCAAATTTAGCCAAAACTGTGGGCTTTAATTGTAAGTAGGAGCAGCTATAGCTTCCCAGGTGGCTCAGTGATAATCCACCTGCCATTGCAGGAGACACGGGTTCCATCCCTAGGTTGGGAAGATGCCCCGAAGAAGGAATTGACAACTACTCTAGTATTTTGCCTGGGAAATCCTGTGTACAGAGGAGCCTGGTAGGTTATGGTCCAGGGTTGCAAAAGAGTCAGATATGACTTAGCAACTAAACATCAAGGACCAGCCATGTTTGGCTGTGGGAATTCCTCATATAGGTCCCTCAGTTACAATAAACAACACCTTCCATGAGAGTTTTTCTCTAAAGCAGATGCTGGGACATTCTTGGGACAAGATTAGTAGGTCCTCAGATCAGCTTAAGCGGCCAGGATCTTTGATGTGGAGCCAGTCCAAGAAGCTGTGGATTGGAGAGCTGGGCCTGTGGCATAGTGAGTGTTTTATTCATTTAAAAAAGAGGAGGAACTTCACTGGTGGTCCAGTGGCTAAGACTCCACAGACTAAGTCCTGAGAGCCTGGTGTCCATCCCTGGTCAGAGAACTAGATTCTGCATGCCACAAATAAGACCTAAGACCCTGCACAGCCAAATAAATTAAAAAAAAAATCAAAGACTGGGGGCTTTTACTCCTCTGCAGATCCCTTACCTGAAGCAACAGTATTACCAATGGAAAAATTATCTCTTAAATTTTTTTTATGCCAGGCCTAAAATCTTGAGAGAGACTTTATATGTGAATTATCTAACATCGAGATGTTGATTCACTTAGGACACTTTTAGCTCACCCCAAGATGTTTTCAGATTAACTTATTCACATATTTCATTTTACTCATAATACAATAACTAATTCCACTGCAATCCAGTATAACACATACACATGTAAAGCTTGGAATTTGCCATGCACTCAGTTTATGCAAACCAAGTATGAAAATAGCATAGCGGTTAAAAGCCCTGATTCTGTAGTTTGACTGCTGGATTCAGATTTAGGTTCAGACTTAATATATCTAAGCCTCAGTTTCCATATCTATGACATGGCATGAAAGCACTTAACTTACAGAGTTGTCATGAGTATGTAAGATTTCTTATAAAGCCCTTGGCAAAGTGCTTAGCACATAGTAAGTGCTCAGCAAATATTAGCTTAAATATAGTCACTTGTCGGAGATCTTTTGTGTCTACAGAACTGTAGAGTTAAGAAAGGAAACAGACTTATAAAACCACATTCTAAGCACATACTTTGGTTATGAATGGTTTGATGAATGGGATGCCCTAGACAGATTAAGAGCAGAAATCATTAAGTGATCAAGCTCTCCTTGTATTTTTAAGGTGAACTTTACTTGTACCACTTAGATGTACACAGTGGTTTCTAGAAAACCCCTTAAGCAGTAAAGAAACCGTTCCAGCAAAAGCCGAGGTTTCAAGATTGTTCTTTCTTTAAATGATCTTTGTTATTAAACCAAAAGGTTTAATGCAATATGGAGTGCTTTATCTATCTATTTAATTTTTAACCTTTGTTGAGACTAAGAGGAGGGTGGAATAGGAAAACACAGGGCTGAATTTCTGGTTTTGAATGAGCAGGCCTGAATATATTTGAAGGTCCTAAGAGACGTGGATACAGTTTCCATCGCCTCTGTCTCTGCCTCCCTCACTCTTCTTGGTCCCTTCCCTCACCTTCTCTCTTCTCTAGTTTTCTCACATATACTTTATCAAGAAAGCATTTACTTTAGAACGTATTCCATGAATTTTTTTGAACTGTCATATAAATGTAACAACTACTGTGTAAATATTAGATGTACTATGCACTGCAANTGGTCCCTTCCCTCACCATCTCTCTTCTCTAGTTTTCTCACATATACTTTATCAAGAAAGCATTTACTTTAGAACGTATTCCATGAATTTTTTTGAACTGTCATATAAATGTAACAACTACTGTGTAAATATTAGATGTACTATGCACTGCAACTTTTGGTCAACAGGGTAATGCTTGCATGGTAAAGAGATTGCAAGATGATACCTTAACTCTCAGTATTTAAAATCATCACTAAGGCCAATTTTATAAACATGAAACTATGGAGTATAGTGGAGCCTGTGGATTTATCTTAAGCGTCTGGCGTTTGTTCTCAAGTAAGTTCTAATTTTAAAAACATAGCAGTAAATATTATATCCCATTCAGTTTTGACCATGGTTGAAGTATCCTATAAAAATTTTTTATTGTACTATAAACACAAAAGCTTAAATTTCAGAAAAGTATTTATTAAATAGTACATAGCTTATTTATAGAAGATAAAGGATTTCCTAATAATGAAGACTCAAAATTGTCTGCTGAAATGGGTTTCATTGATTCAACAAATTCTTTTTTAATATGCTGCCAAAAGTAGATCAATGGATAAAATGTACTTTCATTTTAATTATCTCTCCCTCTATCCCTGTCTCTCCTAGTAATGTGTGTTAGAGGAAATGTTCAGAAAGTGCTTAGCCCTAAATTCTTCAAAAAAAACCCTGCTGATGTGTGTGTGCTCATTCGTGTCCAGCTCAGATCCTATGAACTGTAGCCCATCCTCTGTCCGTGGGATTTCCCAGGCGAGAATACTAGTATGGGTTGCCATTTTCTACTCCAGGGGATCTTGCACATCCAGGGGTCAGACATGAGTCTCCTGAGTCTCCTTCATTGGCAGGAGGACTCTTTACCATTGCACCAGCTGGGTCGGGAAGATCCCAGTGAACAATTGTGTTTCCTAGAGACTTGCTGCTCAAACAGTGTTTCATGAACCAGCAGCATCCCCATCAACCCAGTAGCTTTTGTTTAATGTCCTGAACTCATTAGGGCCTTCGCTAGACCTACAGATCAGGATCTGTGTTTGACAATGGATACAAATGCTCAGAAAATTTTGAGAAGTGCTTAGACTATATATAGAGAGAGCATACTGAACAGTTCTCAAGCAAATGTGCAGTACAAAAGGGTAGTTTGATTTTACATGATTTGATGGATTTGTGAAACCTGAATATCTTATGAATTTGCTTTTTCTCACAGACAGGTGTTTCTGCCATAGTGAGACATTGTAGTTTTGAAAATACATATGTCTTATCCTATTGAGATACTGTACACATCCCCACACACATACCTCTGCAAGTATCAGGGCTTACTGGGAATAAATAGGGTTAAGGGCACATAATTAAAATGGTCTGCAACTTTAACTAGAGCATCAAGAAAAACAAACAGTTCTGATAAAAATACCAGCAGAATTAAACTGGCATTTGTACCCAGCACCAGTAGATCCCATGCAGCCTTAAACTCTGGCTCTTTTGCTTTCTTCAGAAAATCTCCTCCATAACATTGAGTTCCTTAATTTTTGTTCTTAATATAAACATGCGGAGTCTGCATGTACAGCTTTACCAAATAACTTAATGCTGTGGAAGTGTAGATACTGAATCAACCAAATCCCTCACTTCTTACACCGAAAGAAAGTTCTTCTGCAGGATTTCTGGCTTTTCTCTTTAAGTCTTTCTGTATGGGTAAAAAAACTTTTTAGTTGTGAAAAGGCCTATCCCTGATGTCTTTAAAATGTCAATGTGTTGGGGGAAAAAAATCACATTTGAACCACTCTAACTTTCATGTCATGCCTTATCTGTTAATCATGAATGGCTTAATTCGCATTACAGAAAGACATTATAGCAGAACAGACCGAAGTTTTCCATTTTCTAATTTTTGGAGGTGTTCAGTGTGCTATGAAAACAGAAACTTGAATGTGTTCTGTTCCTCAGTATAAAGAGATAGTTGGCTCACAGTGATGAAAGAGAGGGAAGTTGAATACAAATACACATTAAAGACAGTGTGAAATAGCTTAAAAAATATAGCAAAAAAACCCACCGGATATGAAATTTTCTTCCCAACCCTTTGGGCTCCTCACTGTGAGGTGAAGAGTTAGGCCTGCCAAAACAAGCTCTAATTTCCCATCTTGCTTTGATTTTCTCTTGTAAATACATTTTTGTTTTAATTATTCCTTTCAATTTTATGTGTTTGGGATTTAATGCTAAGCCAAAGCCAGTGCCAGATCAAATGAATTCCTGCCCCTTCTCCTAGTTTGGTTTCTCTCAGGGAGTGGAATCCCCCATTTTTGTCTCTGGCCTTGTAAGAGGCTTGCTAAACTCTGGAAGAGGAAATGCCGAAAATGACTCTAATGTAAAGTCACTTGACGTCATTTTCTGTGTCATTGCTTATTCAGGGAGAAATCTGTATGGAAACCGGTCTTTTGGGGGCTCTTACGAGTTAGAAATAAGAAGAATTTAGGACGGAAATGGGTGAAGAGAGGTCTGTGATAGGACAGTATCTCACCGACGCCATTTAAGTGCTGTTTCATATGCTACTGACTCTTTAATTACATAGGTAATTTGGAAAGGCCATTCATACATACAGTGCTCAGAAATCAGAAAGGAAAGGAAAACAGTAGAAAGGGAAAGTTAGTTTTCAGAGTTGGGACATGTTTTTCCTTAAAGTCATGGCCAACTACCTCTCCTGGGACTCTTCCAGAGAATGTGATGGGAGAGGACATATTGTATTGAACCCAAGGTTTGATTTTTTTTTTTTGAAAGCTGAGGCCTCAGTGGATTTGAGCAAGGAATAGGGTTAGGGAACTTTCGATTTGTGGAGCTTTGTGAACTTTTTTCATTCTTCTTCTTCTCCATTTTTCACAGTCACCTCTGTGGACCCACACCGAGGGCTTCCCAATTATTACTTGAGGATGGCTCTGGTGAGAGGGAAAACTTGGTGGAAATACCCTGAGCTGCCTTCCTGGAATAAACCTGGTTTGAGAAATCGTGGCTCTCTGGGCACATAGATAATGACTGGTAGACAAACTGTGGAGTTGCTATCAAATGTGGCAGCCTGGGATTGGGCTGTAGAGACAGAGTCACACCCAAGAAGAGATCTTTGAGTATATTTTTTCTGACAACTCTTTTTTTCCCCCTCTCTGTTAAAAGATGCTTACTTCTTGGAAGGAAAGTTATGACCAACCTAGACCAGCATATTCAAAAGCAGAGACATTGCTTTGCCAACAAAGGTCCATCTAGTCAAGGCTATGGTTTTTCCTGTGGTCATGTATGGATGTGAGAGTTGGACTGTGAAGAAAGCTGAGTGCCGAAGAATTGATGCTTTTGAACTGTGGTGTTGGAGAAGACTCTTGAGAGTCCCTTGGACTGCAAGGAGATCCAACCAGTCCATTCTGAAGGAGATCAAGTCAAGGCTATGGTTTTTCCTGTGGTCATGTATGGATGTGAGAGTTGGACTGTGAAGGAAGCTGAGTGCCGAAGAATTGATGCTTTTGAACTGTGGTGTTGGAGAAGACTCTTGAGAGTCTCTTGGACTGCAAGGAGATCAAACCAGTCCATTCTGAAGGAGATAAGTCCTAGGTGTTCTTTGGAAGGAATGATGCTGAAGCTGAAACACCAGTACTTTGGCCACCTCATGCGAAGAGTTGACTCATTGGAAAAGACTCTAATGCTGGGAGGGATTGGGGGCAGGAGGAGAAGGGGACGACAGAAGATGAGATGGCTGGATGGCATCACCAACCTGATGGACGTGAGTTTGAGTGAACTCTGGGTGTTGGTGATGGACAGGGAGGCCTGGCGTGCTGCGGTTCATGGCGTCGCAAAGATTTGGACACGACTGAGCTACTGAACTGAACTGAACTGAACTGAATTGAGGATATAGAACCCATTTTTTACATTTTATATATTTTGTCATAGGCTTTAATAACAGAAAATACTGGTTGGTGATACTGTGACAAGTTTTAAGCAAGTACAAGGACATCAAATTAAAAATAAGCAAGTGAGCATACTTTCCCTTATTACTCATTTAATGCAAAAAAGATTTCAAGTAACGAATTTCAGTATGTGGTCCTGAAATTGAACACCTTTAGATCTAAGATACTGACATCATAACTAAGTTGAGGTAGTGTTATATTTGAGAAAAGGGGATATTTAAGTCATAGTTAAATATCTTTATGAAAAAAATAAAAAAATTAATAAGGATATGAAGCAGTGCCTAGGTTACAAAAATTAGACTAAAACCAATCTCAGCATCTTTGTGGATATGTTGTAAGACCATATTAAATACCAACGCAATTTGTTTTTGGAAGGAAAAAAAATGTCCATGCTGTTGAATTTTGAACTTTTGTTATTTAAAGGTAGGAAAATATAATAACAAAAATTTAGTATCCTTAAGTAAACAAAACACTTCTAATATTGTGTTGTCTTATCATATTTTCAAAGATTCTCCATATCCCAGAAAGTAAAGTTTATACAAGTTCTAATGGCAGAAAACAACCTGAATCCTAGGTATCATGATTAATTCTTGGATTATCTTTGTACAACTTTTCTTGCAACTGCTAAAAGTTCTGTGGGAGGATACAGCACAGAATATCTCAGAACAATTGAGACCTAGCTAAATTTTTTATTGCAATCTTGGCTGAAATATTATTACTTGTTGTTTAATCCCTCAGCAGTGTCCGCCTCCTTGCAACTCCTTGGACTGCAGCATGCCAGGTTTCCCTGTCTTTCACCATTTCCTGGACGTCATTCTAACTCATATCCATTGAGTCTGTGATACCATCCAACCATCTCATCCTCTATCGTCCCTGTCTCCCGCATTCAATCTTTCTCAGCATCAGGGTCTTTTACAAAGAGTTGGCTCTTTGCATCAGGTGGCCAAAGTACTGAAGCTTCAGCTTCAAAATCAGCCCTTCCAATGAATCTGATCTCCTAAAGGACTGATCCTAAAGGGCTGATCTCCTTTAGGATGGACTGGTTGGATCTCCTTGCAGTCCAAGGGACTCTCAAGAGTCTTCTCCAACATCACAGTTCAAAAGCATTAGTTTTTCAGTATTCAGCCTTCTTTATGGTCCAACTCTCACATATATACGTGACTACTGGGAAAAAAAAATAGCTTTTAATATATGAACCTTTGTCAGCAAAGTAATGTCTCTGCTTTTTTTTTTAAATTTATTTTATTGAAGGATAGTTGATTGACAATATATTGTTAATTTCTACTGTACAATATGCTGTCTAGGTTGGTCATAGCTTTTCTTCCAAGGAGCAAGGATCTTTTAATATCTTGGCTACAGTAACTATCTGCAGTGAGTTTGGAGTCCAAGAAAATAAAGTCTCTCTCTGTTTCCATTGTTTCTCCATTTATTTGTTATGATGGGACTGTATGCCATGATTTAATCTTTTGAATGTTAAGTTTTAAGTCAGCTTTATCACTCTCCTCTTTCACCTTCATCAAGAGGCTCTTCAATTTCTCTTCACTTTCTGCCATAATGGTAGTGTTATCTGCATATATGAGGTTTTTGATATGTCTCTCAGCAATCTTGATTCCATCTCATGCTTCATCCTGCCTGGCATTTTGCATGATGTGTTCTGCATAAAAGTTAAATAAGCAGGGTGACAACATACAGCCTTGACATACTCCTTTTCCAATTTGGAACCAATCTTTTGTTTAATGTCCACTTCTAACTGTTGCTTCTTGACCTGAATATGAGTTTCACAGGAGGCAGGTAAAGTTCACTTTTGTCTGACTCTTTGTGACCCCATAGACTATACAGTCCATGGAATTCTCCAGGCCAAAATACTGTAGTGGGTAGCCTTTCACTTCTTCAAGGGATCTTCCCTACCCAGGGATCTTCCCAACCCAGAGATCCTAGGTCTCCTACATTGCAGGCTAATTCTTTACCAGCTGAGCCATGAGGGAAGCCCAATAAAACTGGAGTGGATAGCCTATCCCTTTTGCACTGGATTGTCCCAACTCAGGAACTGAACCAGGGTCTCCTTCATTGCAGGTGAATTATTTACCAACGGAGCTGTCAGGGAATCCCAGTTGTTCTGGTGTTTCCATCTCTTTAAAAATTTTCCACAGTTTTTTGTGATCCACACAGTCAAAGGCTTTAGCCTAGTCAGTGAAACAGAAGTAGATGTTTTTCTGGAATTCTCTTGCTTTTTCTGATACAACAGATGTTGGCAATTTGATCTCTCATTCCTCTCCCTTTTCTAAACCCAGTTTGTACATCTTGAGGTTCTCAGTTCACATACTATCAAAATCTATCTTGGAGGATTTTGAGAAATTACTTTGCTAGCATGTGAAATGAGTGCAATTGTGAGGTAGTTTGAACATTCTTTGGCATTGCCCTTCTTTGAATTGGACAAAAAATGACTTTTTCCAGTCCTGTGGCCACTGAGTTTTCCAAATTTGTTGGCATATTGAGTGCAGCACTTTTCTTAGTTCTTCAGGCACTCTGTCAATCAGATATAATCCCTTGAATCTATTTGTCACTTAATTGTAAGGGATCTGATGATGTAAATTATATCTGAATGATCTAGTGTTTTTCCCTATTTTCTTCAATTTAAGTCTGAATTTGGCAATAAGGAGTTATGATCGGAGCCACAGTCAGCTTGGTCTTGTTTTTGCTGAATGTATAGAGCTTCTCCATCTTTGGCTGCAAAGAATATAATCAATCTGATTTCCAGATTGACTATATGGTGAGGTCCATGTGTAGAGTCATCTCATGTTGCTAGAAGAGGGTGTTAGCTATGACCACTGTGTTCACTTGGTAAATCTCTGTTAGCCTTTGCCCTTCTTCATTTTGTACTCCAAGACCAAACCTGGAGTCTATTACTCCAAGTATCTCTTGACTTCCTACTTTTGCATTCCAGTCCCCTATGATGAAAAGGACATCTTTTTGGGGATTAGTTATAGAAGATTTTGTAGGTCTTCATAGCACCATTTAACTTCAGTTTATTTGGCATTCATGGTTGGGGCATAAACTTGGATTACTGTGATATTGAATGGTTTGCCTTGGAAATGAACTGAAATCATTCTTTTGTTTTTGAGATTGCACCCAAGTACTGCATTTGGGATTCTTGTTAATTATGAGTTTTACTCCATTTCTTCTAAGGTATTCTTGCCCACAGTAATATATATTGGTCATCTGAATTAAATTCACCCATCCTGGTCCATTTTAGTTCACTGATTCCTAAAATGTCGATGTTCAATCTTGTCATCCCCTATTTGACCACTTCCAATTTACCTTGATTCATGGAACTAACATTTCAATTCCCCTGCAATATTGTTCTTACAACAGCGAACTTTACTTTCACAACTAGACACATCCATAACTGGGCATTGTTTCTGCTTTGGCTCAGCCTCTTTGTTTCTACTGGAAGTATTTTTCTGCTCTTTTCCATTTACCAAACCACTTTTTGTGAGTGGTAAAAGATGAGTCCATCTTTTGGTGTCATGTCTTTTTGCCTTTTCATACTGTTCATGGGGTTCCCAAGGCAAGAACTTGAGGGACTGTCTGTGGAAAAAACTGGGTTTTGCTCTGGTGGGTAAGTAAATATTTAATCCATGCTCAATAAATCTTTAATTCAATTTTCTACTGATGGTTGGGGCTGTGTCTTTCCCTGTAGTTTGACCTGAGGCCTTCAAAAGAACCAAAGGACTTATGCCAGCACACGGTGCCTCCCAGGATTGTTGTGATCAGTGCCCCTGACCCTGCAGCAGTCCACTGTTGACCTACACCTTGGTCAGAGACTCCTGGACACTCACAGGCAAGACTAGCTTTGTTTCTTTTGAGGTGACTGCTCTTTTCTCCTGGGTCCTGGTATGCACAGCTTTTGTTTGTACCCTTCAAAAGGGTATACATAGTATTTTTATTAAATACAAATTTATTTGTCCTGCCCTATCATTATATAATGGGGATGTGTGTTGGTGTTTTAAAAATCTGTCTGATACCATTTTAAAGAAATGCCATGAAATATTTAGTAAGTGGATTTATTAGCCCCTGTAGTCACTATACATTCATCTGTAATGTCTGTCTTAGTCTTGATGTGGTAGGCAGAATAATAGCCTTTCATAAATGTCCATGCCTAATTCCAGAAACCTGCACATTTGTTAGATCATGCAGCAAAGGGGAATTAAGGTTGCAAACAAAATGGTTGTCATTTAGTCACTAAGTCATGTCCAACACTTTTGTGACCCCATGGACTATAGTCCACCAGGCTCCTCTGTCCTTGGAATTTCCCAGTCAATAATACTGAAGTGGGTTACCATTTCCTTCTCCAGGGTATCTTTTCCACCCAGGGATCAAACTGTATCTCCTGCATTGGCCAGTGGATTCTTTACCACTGAGCCATCTGGGAAGCCCTCACACAAAATTATGTTTATTAATTAACTGTGCTTAAAATAAGGATATTATCTTGGATTTCTTAGGTGGATCACATGCATTTTAATAATCACAAGAGTCCTTAAAAGCGTTTCTGTGAGGCAGAAGAAAAGGATCAGAGGAAGTTGTGGTGATACAAGAATGATCAGAGAAATGCAACATTACTCGCTTTGAAGATGGAGGAAGGGGGTTATGATCCAATAAATGGAAGTGGATTGCAGAAGCTGGAAGACAAGAAAATGGATTCACTTCCTTTTATTACCCAGAGCCTTTTGAAGGCAATGAAGTCCTGTCAATGCTTTGGATTTAAGCCAGTGAGAACCAAATCAGACTTCTGACCTACAAAAATGCAAGATGATAAATCTGTGTTGGTTTAAGCTACTAGTATTTAATAAATTGTTACAAGGCTATAGAAAGTATTATAGATTTTGGTACCCAAAATTGGAGTGCTACTGTGACAAATACTTAAAAATGTGGAAGTGTCTTTGGAAGTAGGAAGAAGCTTAAAGAATTTCAAAGGTCTTGATAAAAAAAACATCTAGATTTACTTGAATAAACTAGTAGTATTAATATGGGTTTAACAGTTGTGCCAGGGAGGAGGCAAAGTCAGAAGTATGGTAGAGAAAACATATACTGCCTTAGAGATTACCTAAACCATCTGAATATACTATAGAAATACGAGCACTAAAAGCACTGTTTGTGAAAGTTCAGAAGGAAATGGAAATTAGAAATTTGGGAAAGAGGATTCTTGCTACATGAAAGAAATATTAGCAGAATGATGTCCCATTATTATATGAAAAGCAGAACTTGTAAATGAAGAAAATGGATTTGTATGTAAAAGAATTTCAAGCAAAAGGTTAAAGATATGACCAGGTTTCTTTTTATATTCATAGTAGAATGAGAGAGGAAAGAACTGGATTAATGGAAGAATTGTTAAACTAAAAAAAATATATGAAAATTTCTTCATGACTCAGAAATTTTTTAGCCTTCACTGATAGCAAAGGACTCTACAAAGAGAAAGTCCCATGGACAGAGGAGCCTGGTGGGCTACAGTCCATGGGGTCACAAAGAGTTGGACACATCTGAGTGACTAACACTTTCACTTTCACACTACAATTAAGAGATTTATTCTTCATAGAGAAAATGCTGAGGAATCACATTTGAGGTGGTAAATTAGAACAACAAGCTAAACTGAAAGTACCAAACAAGATTTTACTTGCTACAAGATGTTGGATGTGTACCAAATTTGATGTTTTGGGAACAGATTTTTCTCACAAAACCTGCCCTGTAATTGTCTATAGCTGGCCCCAGAGGATCCCAATAGGATTTTGGCCCAGAGACAAAATCCTCACAATCATTTTCAAATACAGTGCTTCAGAAAGATCAAAAGGTCAGAGTATTTAGTTGCAGAAAAAGCAATTGGAAGAGATTAAAGATGAATTGATCCCCTAAGCCATCTCAGCAGAAGAGAAAAATAGATATGAGGTTATTTAAGAAAAGTCTGTGGAAGGATCCCTTGCCTAATGGAGTAATGTCTCTGACATACACTGGAGACCCACAAAATTTTTGAGAATTTTAAGCTAGCAGAAATATTGTATTTTGAACCTGAAAGAACATAGAGAGTACATGAAATGAAAAAAAGGTTATTGAATTCTCAAGTATCTAAAGGTGAGAAAGTCTGATAAAACTACTGAGCTGCAAACATGAGGTCTCTCATGAAAAGAAAAGAATGACTCAGAGAGTGTAGTCATGGGCCTAGAATGCACCACCTATTCACAGACCTTAAAACCTAATGGGATTTACCCAACTTAATTTTGATAATGCTTGCTCTAGTGATTCCTTTTTTCCTTCCATTTTCTCCTTTTTTTTTGAATAGAAATATATACTACTATTCCTATTTCTTTCTTACAACTGTATTCTAGGAATAGATAACTTGCTTTCTTCTTTCCCAGACCCACAGATGGAAAAGAATATTGCTCCAGAATTAATTATACACAAAGCCTCACACAAATCCATCTAATTCAAATGATGAAATTAGGGACCTTTTAACTGTGGAGATTTGAGATTTTGCATTCTTCAGTTGATGATCTAATGGGTTGAGAGCTTTTAAAGATCTTGATAAGAGGTGAATATTTTTCCTATGGGGTAGACATGAACTTTTGTAGCCTACAAGGCATACCATGATAGGTACAATAATATCCCTCCCCCCACACACAAAATGTTTGCATACTAATCCATTGAACATATGAATATGTTTCAGTTCAGTCGCTCAGTCATGTCTGACTCTTTGCAACCCCATGGACTATGCTACTCCATGCTTCCCTGTCCGTCACCAACCCCTAGAGCTTACTAAAACTCATGTCCATGAAGTCGGTGATGCCATCCAACCATCTAATCCTCTGTCGTCCCAATTTCCTCCTGCCTTCAATCCTTCCCAGCATCAGGGTCTTTTCCAAAGAGTCAGTTCTTCGTATCAGGTGGCCAAAGTATTGGAGTTTCAGCTTCAGCATCAGTCTTTCCAAAGAATATTCAGGGCTCATTTCCTTTAGGATAGACTGGTTGGATCTCCTTGCAGTCCAAGGGACTCTTAAGAGTCTTCTACAACACCACATTTCAAAAGCATCAATTCTTCAGTGATCAGCTTTCTTTATACTCCAATTCTCACATCCTTACATGACTACTGGAAAAACCAAAGCTTTGACTAGCTGTACCTTTGATGGCAAAGTAATGTCTCTGCTTTGTAATATACTGTCTATGCTGGTCATAACTTTTCTTCCGAGGAACAAGCGTCTTTTAATTTCATGGCTGCAGTCACCATCTGCAGTGATTTTAGAGCCCCCAAAATAAAGTCTGTCATTGTTTCCATTGTTTCCCCATCTATTTGCCATGAAGTGATGGGACCAGAGGTCATGATCTTAGTTTTCTGAATGCTGAGTTTTAAGCCAAATTTTTCACTCTCCTCTTTTACTTTCATCAAGAGGCTCTTTAGTTCTTCTTCACTTTCTGCCATAAGGGTGGTGTCTTCTGCATATCTGAGGTTATTGAATATGCTAAATTACAAAATAAAGAGGAACTAAGATTGAAGATGGACTAAGGTTGCTAATTGAAAGTGCAAGTGATAGTGTTAGTCACTCAGTCCTGTCTGACTCTTTGTGACCCCATGGACTGTAGCCCACCAGGCTCCTCTGTCCATGGAATTCTCCAGGCAAGAAAACTGGAGTAGTTTGCCATTTCCTTCTCCAGGGGAACTTCCTGTCCCAGGGATTGAACTCAGGTCTCCCACACTGCAGGCAGACTCTATCAGGAAAGACTAAGCCACTTCCAATTTGAAGGGAATACCTTCAAATTGGAGACATTTTCTTAGATTATCTAAAAAGGTCCAATGTAATCAGAGAGTGCTTAAAATTGTAAGAGAGAAGCAAGAGTCAGAGGGAATGTGACTATAGAAGAACAATCAGAGAGGTGAAAAGTTGCTGGCTTTGAAGATGGTCATTGAGGTCATCTAATTGGGACAATCTCTAGATGATGGAAAATGCAAGGAAATGAATTTATTCCTAGAGCCTCCAGAAAAGAAAGCACTCCACCAGTATTTTTATTTTAGCACACTGAAATCTGTGTGCAACATCTAACCTTCAGAACTGTAAGACAGTAAATTTCTGTTATTTTCAACTATTGTTTGTAGTGATTTGTTACCACAGCCTTGGGGGTGGTGGTGGAACTAACACACCTAGGATGGTGAAATCCTTGATTTTTATTCTTAGTCAAGAGTTCACAATTTAGTCAAAAGTGCTGTAACCTAGCATTAACACAAATTTTAATGTGATTTTATTTTTTAATCCCAGGAATATATATTCTTAACATAAAAATCAGCTAATGCCTATCTTTTGAATAAAAGTCTAAAATAACTTGAAATAATCATTTGCATTTTTACATTACCAAATAATTTTAGGGATTCTGTGTATATATCATTTTTTGTTCTACTTTGTGCCTACAAAACAGCACAGAAGAAAAAAAATAATATAGATAATGAAACTCAAGATTGAATAAGCATTTAAAGGTCAAGAATTCTAATAATTCCTTTCTCAGCTTCCCTTTCCATTTGATTCTAGACTTTCTTTTGTAATACACTTTACTTTCTGAAGCATCCTATGCTATCCCCATATTCATCAAATCAATGCAATTTTTGTTATTTTGTTATCCATACTTGCCATAATGTTGAAGGTGTGATTAACTGGTAAATCCCAAATGCCACACACCTTAATTGAAGTAGCAGTTTTTTATTTTTAATATCAAAGTAGATGAATTTTGGAACATTTTCATTCTCTTGGCCTTCTAGTCAAGCCTTTTGTACATGATTCTGACACACTGAAAGTTGGCATTTACTACTTTTGTCCATCTGTCAAAATGGAATTTTGCCTGTTTTAAAATGTGATGAGACAACTATACATGAGAGCCAGTAAAATATACACATAAGTTTTAATTCTGCATAGCATTTCTAGCATTATCCTGTGGGCATTATGATATCTGTGGCAGATTTGGCTTTCAATGAAAAAAAAAAAAAAAATTATGTTTTAAACTCCATATCCTGCTGGATTACATGTTATCTTCGTGTCAAGTTTTATTTTTATCTCATGCCATGTTCAGCACTAGAAAAAAAAAAAAAAGAATCACTGTTGTCTTTGTTAGAAAACCATACTCCATATAAAAATACTCAAATCAAACATGATGATAACGTGTGAAAGTGTAAAATACTGCACAGGTATGAAGTTATTTTATAACTAAAAATATTATCAAGCTTCAATTAACACTATCCTAAAATAATTTTGTTGTATCATCATTTTGAAATAATTGTTTTTGAGTTACTTGGCATAGAAAAAAGAAATCTTTTGCAAAATAGAACATATTGTTTAACACACAAAGATGAAGCTGAATCTTTGGCACTTCACTTTTCATAAGCAATGTGATTGCTACATGGATAAGCCATTTTTTAACAGGTATAGAGCACTGGGTGTTTGCTTCTGAATAAGTCAGAACATGCTTAAAATTTGTTTTTCCCAGTTCTCTAAACTATTTGAAAAATGTCAAATGCTGAGTAAATATTTGTGCTAATGATAAAACTAGATAAAAATACGTTAAACATAAGACTCATTAAACATAGCTAAGCATGTAGTTACTATATTATTTTATATGATAAGCACATTTTATATAATATTAATACTTATTCTTAGTATTCCTGTGCTTTTAAGGCAGTCTAATATATATTAAAAAGTGAAAATAGATAATTTTCAGTTGAGTATGGTTTTTACTAACAGTCTTAATTAAAGTATTAAGTATGTTAAACCAACATAAAGGGGCTTCCTAGGTGGCATTAGTGATAAAGAATCTGAATGCCAATGCAGGAGATGTAAGAGATACATATTCAATCCATGGGTTGGGGAAGACCCCATTGAGGAGGGCATGACATTCCACTCCAGTATTCTAGAGAATCCCATGGACAGAGCCCGGTGGGCTACAGTCCATAGGGTCACAAAAAGTCAGACATGACTGAAAAAACTTAGCACATATGCACACCAACTAACATAAAAGGTGCTAAATAGAGGATATGAAATATATATATATATATATAATCTAAAATTATTAACTTTACTCAGGGTTTAAATATTTAAGAGATAATATCTTAGCTGCTAAGATTTTTTTAACTATGTGTTAATTTTCCTTTACCTGTGGCCTCTCTAAAGAATCAGGAAGGATGAAGAAGGAACATTTTACTTGGCTTTCAACATCATTTGTCTTTTGTATTGGATATATGTCTTTATACTGCCATCGTTCATAATCAAAAGAGTATACAAAATTATACAAATTTTTTTTTCTCATTCTTGGAAAATTAAGTCAGTTTTTCGCTTCAAAGGCAACCAGCAACATCAATTTCTCATGTATTATTCCAAAGTTAATTTTGTCCATGCTGGAGAACAGTATGCTGCTGCTAAGTCACTTCAGTCGTGTCCGACTCTGTGCAACCCCATAGATGGCAGCCCACCAGGCTTCCCCATCCTGGGATTCTCCAGGCAAGAGTACTGGAGTGGGGTGCCATTGCCTTCTCCTGGAGAACAGTATGGAGGTACTTTAAAAAACTAAGAGTTACCATATGATCCAGGGACCCACATTTGAGCATATAGCTGGAGAAAACATATATTCAAAAAGATACATGTTTTTAACAGCACTATTCAACAGCACAATGTTTATAACAGCACTATTTACACTTGCACAGGCATGGCATTTCCAGTAGTCATGTATGGATGTGATAAGAGTTGGAAGATAAAGGAAGCTGACCAGCAAAGAATTGATGCTTTTGAATTGTGGTGTTGGAGACTCGTGAGAGTTCCTTGGACTGCAAGGAGATCCAACCACTCCATCCTAAAGGAAATCACTCCTGAATATTCATTGGAAGGACTGAAGCTGAAGCTGAAACTCTAATATTTTGACTACTTGATGCAAAGAACTGACTCATTTGCAAAGACCCTGATGCTGAGAAAGACTGAAGGTGGGAGAAGAGGATGAGTCAGTTGGACAGCATCACTCACTCTATGGACATGAGTTTGAACAAGTTCCAGGAGTTGGTGAAGGATAGGGAAGCCTGGCATGCTGTAGTCCATGGGGTCCCAAAGAGTCAGACACGACTGAACAACTGAACTGAACTGAACTGAGCTAAACATGGAAAAGGTCCATGTTCATCAACAGATAAATGGATAATGAAGATGTGGCATATATACACAATGTAAGATTACCCAGGCATAAAAAGAAAGAAATAGTGTCATGTGCAGCAACATGGATGGACCTCAGTTCAGTTCAGTTGCTCAGAATGTCCGATTCTTTGTGACCCTACAGACAGCAGCATGCCAGGCCTCCCTGCCCAACACCAACTCCCGGAGTTTACCAAAACTCATGTCCATTGAGCCGGTAATGCCATTAAACCACCTCATCCTCTATCGTCCTCTTTTCCTCCCACCTTCAATCTTTCTCAGCTTCAGGGTTTTTGCAAATGAGTCAGCTCTTCACATCAGGTGGCCAAAGTATTGGAGTTTCAGTTTCAATATCAGTCCTTCCAATGAAAATTCAGGATTCATTTCCTTAAGGGTGGATTAGTTGGATCTCCTTGCAATCCAAGGGACTTTCAAGAGTCTTCTCCAACACCACACTTCAAAAGCATCAAATCTTCAGTACTCAGATTTCTTTATAGTCCAATTACCACATCCATACCTGACTACTGGAAAAACCATAGCCTGGACTAGATGGACCTTTGTTAGAAGAGTAATATCTCTGCTTTTTAATATGCTGTCTAGGTTGGTCATAACTTAATTTCATGGCTGCAGTCACCATCTGCAGTGATTTTGGAACTCCAAAATATAAAGTGTGTCACTGTGTCCACTGTTTCTCCATCTATTTGACATGAAGTGATGGGGCCGGAGGCCATGATCTTCGTTTTCTGAGTTTTGAGCTTTAAGCCAACTTTTTCACTCTCTTCTTTCACTTTCATTAAGAAGCTCTTTAGTTCTTCTTCACTTTCTGCCATAAGGGTGGTGTCATCTGCATATCTGAGGGTATTGATATTTCTCCCAGCAATCTTGATTCCAGCTTGTGCTTCCTCCAGCCCAGCATTTCTCATGATGTACTCTGCATCTAAGTTAAATAAGCAGGGTGACAATATACAGCCTTGACATACTCCTTTTTCTATTTGGAACCAGTCTGTTGTTCAATGTCCAGTTCAAACTTTTGCATCCTGACCTACATACAAATTTCTCAAGAGGTAGGTTAAATGGTCTGGTATCCTCATCTCTTTCCATTTATTGTGATCCTCACAGTCAAAGGTTTTGGCATAGTCAATAAAGCAGAAATAGATGTTTTTCTGGAACTCTCTTGCTTGTTCAACAGTGGAAGTGAGAAATAGATTAAAGGGACTAGATCTGATAGAGTGAGTGCCTGATGAACTATGGACGGAGGTCCGTGACATTGTACAGAAGACAAGGATCAAGACCATCCCCATGGAAAAGAAATGCAAAAAAGCAAAACGGCTGTCTGGGGAGGCCTTACAAATAGCTGTGAAAAGAAGAAAAGCAAAAAGCAAAGGAGAGAAAGAAAGATATAAGAATCTGAATGCAGAGTTCCAAAGAATAGCAAGGAGAGAAAAGAAAGCCATCCTCAGTGATCAATACAAAGAAATGGAGGAAAACAATAGAATAGGAAAGACTAGAGATCTCTTCAAGAAAATTAGAGATACCAAGGGAACATTTCATGCAAAGATGGTTTCAATAAAAGACAGAAATGGTATGGACCTAACAGAAGCAGAAGATAGTAAGAAGAGGTGGCAAGAATACACAGAAGAACAGTAAAAAAAAAGATCATGACCCAGATCAGAACTATGGAATGAGGTTCGTGACATTGTACAGGAGACAGGGATCAAGACCATCCCCATGGAAAAGAAATGCAAAAAAGCAAAACGGCTGTCTGGGGAGGCCTTACAAATAGCTGTGAAAAGAAGAAAAGCAAAAAGCAAAGGAGAGAAAGAAAGATATAAGAATCTGAATGCAGAGTTCCAAAGAATAGCAAGGAGAGAAAAGAAAGCCATCCTCAGTGATCAATACAAAGAAATAGAGGAAAACAATAGAATGGGAAAGACTAGAGATCTCTTCAAGAAAATTAGAGATACCAAGGGAACATTTCATGCAAAGATGGTTTCAATAAAAGACAGAAATGGTATGGACCTAACAGAAGCAGAAGATAGTAAGAAGAGGTGGCAAGAATACACAGAAGAACAGTAAAAAAAAAGATCATGACCCAGATCATCACGATGGTGTGATCGCTCACCTAGAGCCAGACATTGTGGACTGTAAAGTCAAGTGGGCCTTAGAAAGCACACTATGAACAAAGCTAGTGGAGGTGATTGGATTCCAGTTAAGCCATTTCAAATCCTGGAAGATGATGCTGTGAAACTGTTGCACTCAATATGCCAGCAAATGTGGAAAACTCAGCAGTGGCCACAGGACTGGAAAAGGTCAGTTTTCATTCCTATCCCAAAAATAGGCAATGCCAAAGAATGCTCAAACTATCACACAATTGCACTCATCTCACATGCTAGTAAAGTAATGTTCAAAATCCTCCAAGCCAGGCTTCAGCAATACGTGAACCGTGAACTCCCTGATGTTCAAGCTGGTTTTAGAAAAGGCAGAGGAACAAGAGTTCAAATCGCCAACATCTGCTGGGTCATGGAAAAAGCAAGAGAGTTTCAGAAAAGCATCTATTTCTGCTTTATTGACTATGCCAAAGCCTTTGACTGTGTGGATCACAATAAACTGTGAAAAATTCTGAAAGAGATGGAAATACCAGACCACCTGATCTGCACCTTGAGAAACCTATATGCAGGTCAGGAAACAACAGTCAGAACTGGACATGGGACAACAGACTGATTCCAAATAGGAAAAGGAGTATGTCAAGTCTGTGTATTGTCACCCTGCTTATTTAACTTCTATGCAGAGTACATCATGAGAAACGCTGGGCTGGAGGAAACACAAACTGTAATCAAGATTGCCGGGAGACATATCAATGAGCTTAGATATGCAGATGACACCATCCTTGTGGCAGAAAGTGAAGAGGAATTAAAAATCCTCTTGATGAAAGTGAAAGAGGAGAGTGAAAAAGTTGGCTTAAAGCTCAACATTCAGAAAACTAACCTCATGGCATCCGGTCCCATCACTTCATGGGAAATAGATGGGGAAACAGGAGAAACAGTGTCAGATTTTATTTTGAGGGGCTCCAAAATCACTGCAGATATTCATTTCATCCATGAAATTAAAAGACGCTTACTCCTTGGAAAGAAAGTTATGACCAACCTAGACAGCATATTAATAAGCAGAGACATTATTTTGTCAACAAAGGTCCGTCTAGTCAAGGTTATGGTTTTTCCAGTGGTCATGTATGGTTGTGTGAGTTGGACTGTGAAGAAAGCTGAGTGCTGAAGAATTGATGCTTTTGAAGTGTGGTGTTGGATAAGACTCTTGAGAATCCCTTGGACTGCAAGGAGATCCAACCAGTCCATTCAAAAGGAAATCAGCCCTGGGTGTTCATTGGAAGAACTGATGCTAAAGCTAAAACTATTTCTTTGGCCACCTCATGGGAAGAGCTGACTGGTTGGAAAAGTCTGATGCTGGGAGGGACTGGGGGCAGGAGGACAAGGGGACAACAGAGGATCAGATGGCTGGATGGCATCACTGACTCGATGGACATGAGTTTGAGTGAACTCCAGGAGTTGATGATGACAGGGAGGCCTGGTGTGCTGCGATTCATGAGGTCACAGAGTCGGACACAACTGAGCGACTGAACTGAGCTGATGTTAGCAATTTGATCTCTGGTTCCTCTGCCTTTTCTAAATCCAGCTTGAACATCTGGAAGTTCATGGTTCATGTATTGTTGAAGCCTGGCTTGGAGAATTTTGAGCACTACTTTACTAGCATGTGAGATGAGTGCAATTGTGCAGTAGTTTGCACATTCTTTGGCATTGCCTTCCTTTGGGATTGGAATGAAAACTAACCTTTTCCAGTCCTGTGGCCACTGCTGAGTGTTCCACATTTGCTGGCATATTGAGTACAGCACTTTCACAGCATCATCTTTCAGGATTTGAAAGAGCTCAACTGAAATTCCATCCAGTCCACTAACTTTGTTCATAGTGATGCTTCCTAAGGCCCACTTGACTTCACATTCCAGGATGTCTGGCTCTAGGTGAGTCATCACACCATCATGATTATCTGTGTTGTGAGATCATTTTTGTATAGTTCTGTGTGTTCTTGCCATCTCTTTTTAATATCTTCTGCTTCTGTTAGGTAGATGTACTTAGAGATTAACATACTAAGTGAAGTAAGTCAGACAGAAAAACAAAAATCACATGGTTAGGCTTATAGGTAGAATTTAAAAAAAATTAAACAAGTGAACTCACTTACAAAACAGAAATAGATTCACAGACATAGAAAACAAACTCATACTACCAAATGTGATGGAAGGAAGAAAATTAAGAATTTGCTATTAAAATATATACACTATATATAAAACAGATAAACAACAAGGACCTACATATTGTCCTGTATAGCCCAGGACAATATACTCAATATCCTGTATTAATTTATAATGGAAAAAGCCTAAAAAAGAAAAAAAATGCATGTATATATATATATATATATGAATAATTAAATTGTTCTGTATTTTAAACTATATAATTTACAACATTATAAAATCAACTATATATTTAACAAAAATTTAAATTAAAAAGAAGTGAGAGCATCAACCTTAGGACAATCTGGAGAAAGACTGTTAGAATCTAGAGAAAGAGTATGTTCAAAGATCCCCTGAAACACTACAGTTTGGTACTTAGTGGCAGATAAGCCAGAATACCTGAAGCATTGATAGCAAATTTATGCAAATTACTTTATTTTTGGTGGTTTAGCTTTTTGAGTTAAAAATAAAAAGTCTAAGTGAGTTTCTTCATATGCTTATGTTAAATAATGTATTAAAGAAATGTATGGCAAAACCAATACGGTATTGTAAAGTAAAATAAAGTAAAAATAAAATTTAAAAAAATAAATAAATAAAAAAAATAAATAAAATAAAAAAAAAGAAGTTTCAAAATACATGTCTTAACCATAATAAATGAGGTATTTTTTCTAAAGTATATGAAAAAAACTTCCACTTGCTAGTAATTAAAACATACAGTTCACATTCTGATGGATTGAGGAGAAGCTTGGTTGATTGTTTCACAACTATTTCAAATAAAATATTAATGTTGAATTTATTATATATCATTTATATTTGTTTTCATAAAAACTAAACTAATAAAAACAATGATCCTTCACTGAAATATTTTGCTATTGACAAATATCATTTCACTATTAACGTATTCATCAGTGATATTTCCTTTTTCACTAACATTAAAATTTATCCATATCAGTTACAATTTTATAATTAGAATTATGGAAAATACTACCATCTGTAGAAATTTTAGCACTTGATGCTCCCAACATTACATCACCATATCAACAGGACTCACAAGTGGATCACTTAGCAATTTTGCAATCATTTCAAGTTCTTACAGGAATTTTGTTAAATAATCACATTTTTACTCTTTTATTGTGATTATTTAACATGCATTATTCTTCTTTCCCTAGATTGGTTACTTACTCTACAAGTTCAATTCAGTTCAGTCACTCAGTTAGGTCCAAGTCTTTGTAACCCTGTGAACCACAGCAGAGCAGGCCTCCCTGTCCATCACCAACTCCCAGAGTTCACATAAATTCATGTTCATTGTGTCGGGGATGCCATCCAAACATCTCATCCCGTCATCCCCTTCTCCTCCTGCCCTCAATCTTTCCCAGCATCAGCGTCTTTTCAAATGAGTCAGCTCTTCACATCAGGTGGCCAAAGTATTGGAGTTTCAGCTCAACATCAGTCCCTCCAATGAACACCCAGGACTAATTCCTTTATGGACTGGTTGGATCTCCTTGCAGTCCAAGGGACTTTCAAGATTCTTCTCCAACACAGTTCAAAAGCATCAATTCTTCTGCACTCAGCTTTCTTTATAGTGCAACTCTCACATCCATACATGACTACTGGAAAAACCATAGCCTTGACTAGATGGACCTTTGCTGACAAAGTAATGTCTCTGTTTTTTAAAATGCTGTCTAGGTTGGTCATAACTTTCCTTCCATGGAGTAAGTGTCTTTTAATTTCATGGCTGTAATCACCATCTGCAGTGATTTTGGAGCCCCCCCAAAATAAAGTCAGCCACTATTTCCACTGTCTTCCCATCTATTTACCATGAAGTGATGGGGCAGGATGCCATGATCTTAGTTTTCTGAATTTTGAGCATTAAGCCAACTTTTTCACTCTCCTCTTTCACTTTCATCAAGAGGCTCTTTAATTTGTCTTCACTTTCTGCCATGAGGGTGGTGTCATCTGCATATCTGAGGTTACTGATATTTCTTCTGGAAATCTTGCTTCCAGCTTGTGCCTCAGAGTGTGAAGTTCTGGGTGTGTACTGCCTCTGTTTCAACACACTAAGGGCATATCACCATGAAGCAGGATTGACAGTTGTCAGTCATTCTGGGGAGACTGAAGTTATGTTGATCCCATTAGTGATTAATGAGTTCACTCAAAGAATACTGATTTATTCTTTGTCAAGTTAAATAATTGTTTCACTATGAACTGATGCTTCAGCAACAATCATAGATCAAAATAAAGTTAGGGATACATTTTTCTTTATTAATCACCATTTTCTGATTTTCTGGTGAGTTCTAAAATAAGTTTTAATGGACTTGTCAGGTTAAAATCAGTTTATTGAGCCCCCTGCATAAGTTTTTCACTCTATTATAACAAGAGTTATAATAGTAATATACATCTTAAAAATAGTGGTGGTAGAACCTACTTAAATAACATAGGCTGAAAATGAGGTTGGTGTTGTAATTATAATAAAGTTTATATTCAGCTTAATTCCCTGGTGGCTCAGACGGTAAAGCATCTGCCTGCAATGCAGGAGACCCGAGTTCGATACCTAGGTCGGGAAGATCCCCTGGAGAAGGAAATGGCAATCCACTCCAGCACTCTTGCCTGGAAAATCCCATGGATGGAGGAGCCTGATAGGCTACAGTCCATGGGGTCGCAAAGAGTCAGACATGACTGAGCGACTTCACTTCACTTCACTTCACTTCACTTCAGCTTAATTCAGCACTATCACTCATTACCTCTCAAAACAACAACAACAACAACTTTGAACTTTAGTCTCTGGTGGCTCAGTAGTAAATATTCTGCCTGCAATGCAGGAGACCTGGGAGATGCAAGTTCAATCCCTGAATCAGGAAAATCCTCTGGAGAAGGAAATGAAACCCACTCCAGTAATTTTGCCTGGGAAATCCCATGGGCAGAGGAACGAGGCATACTACAGTCTATGGGGTCGTAAAAGAGTCAGACATGATTTAGTGACTAAATCAACCAATCAACTCCTTATTCTATAAAAGGGCTTTGTTGCTGTATAGTCCAACACTTTGCCCCTGTTGACTGCAGCACACCTGGCTCCCCTATCCTTCACTATCTCCCAGAGTCTGATCAACTCATGTCCATTGAATTGATGATGCCATCCAACAAATTTCATCCTCATCCTTCTCCTCCAGCCTTCAATCTTTCCCAGTATCAGGGTCTTTTCCAATAAGTTGGCTCTTCATATACAGGTGGCCAAAGTTTCAGAGTTTCAGAATCAGTCTTTATACTGAATATTCAAGTTTAATTTCCTTTAGGACTGACCTGTTTGAGCTCCTTGCAGTCCAAGAGATTCTCAAGAGTCTTCTCCAGCACCACAGCTCAAAAGCATCAATTCTTCGGCACTCAGGCTTCTTTATGGTCCCACTTTCACATCTGTACACGACTACTGGAAAACCATACCTTTGACAATATGGACCTTTGTCAATAAAGTGACGTCTCTGCTTTTTAATATGCTGTCTAAGTTTGTCATAGCTTTTCTTCCAAGGAGCCAGCATCTTTTAATTTCACGGCTGCAGTCACCATCCAATTACACTTGTCTCATAATGAAATATGTGTATATGCATATTGTGTGAATAAGGGATTAAGTGAACAAGATGGTGGCACACTAAACGCGGCCGAGGGGAGCTACCCTGCGTCCGAGGTCAGGGGCGGCTGCTGAGAGGAGCTACCCCGCGTCCAAGGTCAGGGGCGGCGGCCGGGAGGAGCTATCCCGCGTCCGAGGTCAGGGGC
>SJYT01066598.1:233112-340045 GCA_006410635.1 Cephalophus harveyi
GGAAAAACCATAGCCTTGACTAGACAGACCTTAGTTGGCAAAGTAATGTCTCTGCTTTTGAATATGCTATCTAGGTTGGTCATAACTTTTCTTCCAAGGAGTAAGCGTCTTTTAGTTTCATGGCTGCAGTCACCATCTGCAGTGATTTTGGAGCCCCAAAAAATAAAGTCTGACACTGTTTCCACTGTTTCCCCATCTATTTCCCATGAAGTGATGGGACTGGATGCCATGATCTTCGTTTTCTGAATGTTGAGCTTTAAGCCAACTTTTTCACTCTCCTCTTTCACTTTCATCAAGAGGCTTTTTAGCTCCTCTTCACTTTCTGCCATACGGGTGGTGTCATCTGCATATCTGAGGTTATTGATGTTTCTCCCGGCAATCTTGATTCCAGCTTGTGCTTCTTCCAGCCCAGCGTTTCTTATGATGTACTCTGCATACAAGTTAAATAAGCAGGGTGACAATATACAGCCTTGACGTACTCCTTTTCCTATCTGGAACCAGTCTGTTGTTCCATGTCCAGTTCTAACTGTTGCTTCCTGACTTGCATATAGGTTTCTCAAGAGGCAGGTCAGGTGGTCTGGTATTCCCATCTCTTTCAGAATTGCCCACAGTTTATTGTGATCCACACAGTCAAAGGTTTTGACATGGTCAATAAAGCAGAAATAGATGTTTTTCTGGAACTCTCTTGCTTTTTCGATGATCCAGCAGATGTTGGCAATTTGATCTCTGGTTCCTCTGACTTTTCTAAAACCAGCTTGAACATCAGGAAGTTCACGGTTCACATATTGTTGAAGCCTCGGTGGTAATTAGGCTTCCCTGGTGGCTCACTGGTAAAGAATTCGCCTGCCAAAGCAGGAGACATGGGTTTGATCCATGGACCAGGAAGACCCCCTGGAGAAGGAAATGGCAACCTGCTCCAGTATTCTTGCTTGGAAATTCCCATGGACAGAGGAGCCTGGTGGGCTACCGTCCATAGTGTCACAAAGAGCTGCACACAACTTACCAACTGAACAACAACACTGGTAGTTAGATTAGGAGCGCAGAACTATTTTTCTGCCTTGAAGGTTGTGTTAAATATTGAAATGGTTCTCAAGGCTGGTGAACTACCTGTAGTACTGAGTGGATCAGAATATACTGTACTGTTTGCATATCTTTATGATCTGTTAAGGTCCATTTCTTCTCTGACTCAATATTAGATTGTGCGTGTAGAAACACTATAACATACTGAATAGTTGAAACACATATGGGAAATAACTATTAACAAAATTTAGCACAAAACTAATAAATCTTAATAAATATTTTAAAATAAAATACAGCCCATCTGGGAGAAGCATACATTTTATTTTCATTCATTAGGGTGATCCACTCACTGACTCACAGTTCTTACTTCCTTTACTAATTTGAAAAATTAGTCACTCTATGTGGTGATATGAACATTGCAACTAAAGGTTGATTATATTTTTGATTTGCATAATTCATGAATGCTGTCTATACATACTATTATTTTCCTCAAAGTTGGAAATTATATAATGACAGAAGAAAACTCAAACCAACTATTAGTGGGATATGTATAGTTGACTTTCAAAGCTTTTAAACCGAGAGCTTTATTTGAAATGAATTCAAGAAGCAGCAGCAGCTTTTTGACTAAGCAGTGCTTTCTTTAAGAACATTTTGTATCAACATCTTTTAGTAAAACTTTTACCTTTCCGCATCTCTTACTTACCCTCCCCAAATATACTTAGTAGGGAAAAGGCTGTTTTGGAAAAGCCCTGACCTTTTCAAACTTTCCAGGGGTTTCTGTCTCCTTCTGGTAGCTCTGTGTGTGTGTGTTCCTGCTAAGTCGCTTCAGTCGTGTTCAACTCTTTTTGACCCTATGGACTGTATCCCACCAGACTCCTCTGTCCATAGTCTTGTTCAAATAGCCCATGATTACTCTGAAGCAGAAGTAGTTTCCCATACACTTATTTTACCTCTGAATAGATATTTCTCTTTAAGTAGCCTTACTTGGAGCAGGCGGAGTGGGATGTAGTTAGCTCTTCATATAAGAAGTTCCAAAGGTTGAAATAGCTGTTCCTAAACTTTCTATCACAAATATTCCAGAATACACTTCTTGGAAATTTTAGTAAAGCTGCCAATGCTCTTGCCTCTCAGAAGCACGTCCCCTCCAGAATATGACTGTGAAATGGAACAGTGGGAGAAATGACAGGGGGCAAGTTTCACGGAGCCACTGGGCACCAGGAGACAGTTGCCTGCCGAAAAAGGAACAGATGGAAATCATAGGCTCATCATTGCATTGCATCTTGAGGATTTGGTTCAACACAAAAGACACTGCCTGACACATGCTCATTTCTCTGCATCAAGCCTGACAGAATAATGCTTTTTCGACTCTTCTCTCAGTGGTAAAGAATCTGCCTGCCAATGCAGGAGACACAGAAGACAAGGGTTCCATTCCTAGGTTGGGAAGATCCCCTTGTGGGCAGAAATGGCGACCCACTCCAGTATATCTTGCCTGGAGAATCCCATGGGCAGAGAGGAGCCTGACCGGCTATAACCTATGGGGTTGCAAAAGAGTCGGACACTACTTAGCAGCTAAACAATAACAACAACAATGTGTGAAGTGGTGGTACTTCAGAATTTGGAGCAAAGGACTTGTTTGCAAATCTTTTGAAAAAAGATTAGTAATGAGTGGCACTGGAGGGACTTTAAGAATGTGGAACTGAACTCCAGAGCTAATTCTTTAATGCTAGCTACTTTTCTCTGCGAGGAGAGAAAATACATTGCAGAGCCATGATATGAGTTACAGTAGCTGAAAAGTCAGTTTCCAAAAAGCAACCTGCTCCAAAATTTCCTGGTCTCACTCGAGGACAGAAAGGGATGCTTGAGATTGTATGAGTCATGAAGTGCGCTCGGTAATTTTGCCAGAACATCAGGGGTGAGGTGCTGGTGCTGCATACTGCTTGCATCTGGATGGAATTAGAGCTTTTAGTGTTTCCTCAAGAAGTCTTATTAATAGCAAAGGATGAAAGCAATAAGTGTGTGCCATGTATAGCCTTTGAGGAAATGAGCAATGCCAGAGAAGCTTTATCAGGACTTGCTGTTTGTTCTTTCTCTACCCCTGGGGAAACAGATGTATTGATCAGATTTTTAGAGAAAAACAGCCTGCAATGGGTTTACTGTGCTGAGATATGATAGACTAGGAGTGTTTTTTCATGATAGCCCAGGAAATATCCTGCCAGAAAGACTCAAAGCGCTGTTAACTTGATTGGCAAAGGGAAGGCCATAACACATAGGGAAGATAAAAGATGTCAGGCTGATTTCTAGTTTAAATTCTCTTAGCCTCTGATGCTAACATTGCTGACTTGGATATATCTTCATGATTTCCTCCCTACCCTGAATCTCCAGCTTTGTAAAGTAGACCTGAAATTAAAAATACTTTGTGTAGCTATGAAATTGAAAAATGAAATATACACGATTAAAGATGTCAAACTAAAACTAATGACATAAGTGGGCAGAACAGAAGTCACATGTTAATGTATGTATAAGCTGTTACATTTCCTATTTCTTTTTTTTTCTTGACTGAATCCATTACATAGGGAGACACACTTAAGAGGGTTTATAAAAAGAAAACAGAATTAATGGCTTATATAACTGAAAACTTCAGGAGACTGGCTTTGGGTGGAGCTGGATCTAGCTGCTCAAAGGTCATCAGGATTCTTTCTCCATCTTTCAGCTCTGCCTTACTCTGCACTGACTTCATCCTCAGGAAGATCTCTCTATATAATGATTCCTAGCAGTTACAGTTTTATAATTTTAACTTAATAACCCTTAAAAAAAAAAAAAGGCAGTTTCAGCTGAAGTCCTGGGATTGAGTCTCAGACTTGAGTCTGGGGCCCATCCCTGAACCAATTTTTTTAACTCCAATTTTGAGCCTCCTGAGTCAATTTACAAACTATAAAACTATAAAATAGACTTGGTTTATAATTATATAACTTTTACTGGAAATGTCTAACAATATTAAAGAGATTAACATTCTTTCCCACTGTTTGTGTGAAGTCGCTCAGTCGTGTCTGACTCTTTGCAACCCCGTGGACTGTAGCCCCTCCAGGCTCCTCCATCCATGGGATTCTCCAGGCAAGAATACTGGAGTGGGTTGCCATTTCCTTCTCCATTCCCACTGTTTGGGGATATGCAAAACAAAATTCCAAAAAATGGAATTTAAAAAGTGATCTGAATGGAAGAATCATTGGATTAAGACTAGAACTTCCTACAGTACCTGTTTTGAAAGGAACATTACTGATTGGGTATTGAAGTCATTTTTAACCAGTTCCTTACCCTTAAAGAAACATTGGCCTTCCTGATGCTCTGAAGAAGTGAAAGTGTTAGCCACTCAGTCGTGTCCAACTCTCTGTGACCCCATGGGCTCCTCTGTCCATGGAATTCTCCATGCAAAATACTGGAGTGAGTAGCCATTCCCTTCTTCAGGAAATCTTCCCGACCCAAGAATTGAATCCAGATCTCCTGCATTGCAGGCAGATTCTTTACTGTCTGAGCCACCAGAGAAGCCCCTGACATTCTGACCATAAGTGCGAAAGGAGGCAGAACTTTTAAGAGCTTATTCCTGAGATGGGTTTCTTCATGATTATTTGGAAGATGGATGGTTAAGTACTGAGGAGCAACTTGTCTACCACCATAAGCATTGAGAGTTCTGTGTTCCCCCATTCTCTGTAATGCCAAGATTTGAGAAGGGTGCTCCTGAGCAGATGGTTGGACAGACTAAAGCATTAGTTTGCTGAGCCTCAGTGCTTGCTAATTAATTCTTCAGTTTACTAGGATTTAAAATGATTGTTCAAAACAAGACGCTCCTTAAAATAAATGCTAGGTGAAAGTCTCAACATGGTATTGATTATTAAGATGGTTATTTTAAACAGCTGAGGGTTGTTATTAAATAACAGAATTGCCTTACCTGCCCTGTTGGCTTGATTAAGCTGTTTGCAGTTTATAAAAAGATTATCTACAGTTTTGATATTCATGTCCTCCTGGATTGTGGTTTCCAATTTTCTAGTTAAAATAGTTAATGGAATTCTATAGCAGATTTCATTTTACACTTCAGATATATAGTAAAGTTGACATTTATTACTGGGAAAGAATAATTTTCAGGACTATGACTTGAATACTCTGGGTATTAGAATTAAAAATTATAAATTCTAGTTTTGACCCAGCCATTTTCTGTGTTACCTCATGTCACTTAACTGCTGAGTATTTCTTTCTCCCTGGAAAATATGAGAACTGAATACTGAGCTACTCAAGCAGAACAGGGAGTATGAACTAAGTGTCTATTATAAAGGATATTGAGACCGTGTAGCATTTTCACTAACAAAAGATTATGGGGGGAAAAACCTAAGGCTTAAGATTTTTATTATACAGAATTTTTCAAATTTATTAAAAGAGCTTTGGGGTGGGTTCTTTTTATATCGGAATTCTGATATTGAAAGTGGGTATGTACAAATGTAAACCATGCAACTATTTATTCAGTAAAGGAAATCTCAAAAGCATTTTTGTAATAAGACAGGAACTCCAAGTATATACTACCCCCTCAGAATACCAAACACATTTTGAAAGATATAGTAATTTGGACAGGTTGCAAGGCTTATTGCTCTCATTTGAAAAATGGAGAACTGTAATCCAAAAACCTGAGATTTAAAATAACTCAGGACACAATTTAAAAAAATTTAATATCAGACACATGATGAAAATAGGTTAATGGGTGTAATGAAATTAAGACACATATTTTCCTTCTTTTCATACTCCATTTGTTTATTTTCATGAGCACGTCTCTTTAGGAGGGATCGTCAGTGGATATTTGTAAAAGTAGATTCTTATGTTCTCTTAATCTGGTGACGTGGAGAGAGGATGTGATGAGAATATCGAATGCCTAATTGGGACTAGATAGAAGAATATTATCTTTATAAAACATAAAAGTTCATATAATTTTTGTAGGCTCAATAAAACTTGTATGTCCTAGTAAATTATGAAAATTGTTAGAAAGCTGTGTTATCAATAAACTAGCAAAGTAAATGCTATTGTTGTGATCTAAAACACTAAATTAGCTTCTCAAATACTGTCTCTTATACACATCTGCGCTCAACACTAAATTAGCTTTTCAAATATTCAATGTTTTAAAATCTCAATATATACTAAGAATAAAAATTATATAATTATTATATTCTATATTATAGAATTTTTTACTGAAGTAAATACAATGTTGCCTTAGATTCTAGTGTATAGTAAAGGGATTCAGTTATATATTTATATATATATGTATATAGTTGTTCAGATTCTTTTCTATTATAGGTTATTATAAGATACTGAATATAGTTCCCTGTGCTGTACTGTCGGACCTTATTGTTTAACCATCTTATATATACTAGTTTGTATCCACTAATCCCAAACTCCCAATCCATCTTTCCCCCACTCTCTCTCTATTTTGGCAACTACAAGTATATTCTCTGTGACTATGGGTCTGTTTCTGTTCTATAAATAAGTTCAGTTGTATAATTTTTTTAGATTCCACATATGAAGTGAAGTCGCTCAGTCGTGTCCGACTCTTTGCGACCCCATGGACTGTAGCCTACCAGGATCCTCTGTCCATGGGATTTTCCAGGCAATAGTCCTGGAGTAGATTGCCATTTCCTTCTCCAGGGGATCTTCCCAACCCAGGGATCGAACCTGGGTCTCCCGCATTGTAGACATACGCTTTACCATCTGAGCCAATATAAGTGATATCATATATTTGTCTCTGTCTGACTTAGTATGATAATCACGGGGTCCATCCATATTGCTGCAAATGGCATTATTTCATTCTTTTTTGTGGCCGAGTAATATTCCATTATGCATATATTCTATGGGCTTCCCTGGTGGCTCAGGTGGTAAAAAATATGCCTGCAATGCAGAAGACCTAGGTTCAGTCTCTGGATTTGGGAAGATCCCCTGGAGGAGGGCATGGCAACTCACTCCAGTATTCTTGCCTGGAGAATCCCCACGGACAGAGCAGCCTGGCAGGCTACAGTCCAATGGGTCACAAAGAGTCAGACACGACTGAGCGTCTTAGCACAGCACATAGCCTCAGTCTCTCTTTGAAAGGCTATATTCTTTTTGCTTCTGTTGTTGGAGCTTAGTGTTCATGAAATGGGCAGCCAAGAAGGAGATATGAATGTCAAGGAAGAATAAGAGCACCCTGGAGCTCAGAAGGATGAGATGGAGCCCCGCAGGACATACTGAAGCCCATATCAGATTTCAGCACCTCTGACCTCGTTGGTATGGGTATCTGCCCAAGCCAGCATGCTGCCACCCACAGCTGAACCAGGAGTGGGAGGAGCTGGAGGGTATCCAGGGGAGGGTAGAGCAGTCACTGCCTCACACAATGAGGTGATGAGCCTGCAGGTAAATGACAAGGTGTGTGAGCTACAAAATGGTTGCTGCTTCACTTTGCTAAAAGATAACGTGAGGCATATTTGAATATGTTAAGAGTGTATTTGAGCATGTATCAGTTCTAATCAGGCAGTGATTAGGAACACTTTGCCAACAGGAGCCAGGGAAAGATATTAGAAAATACTGAAAGCAAAGAAAGGACAATTTTTTGGTTGACTATGGCTCAAGGCCTATTTGGCTGTTTGTGATTGGCTTTCCTTAGTGTCTTGATTTCATACTCTTGAGGCATTTACAGGCTTAGATTTGGGTTTGCTTACATCGACCATGAAAGCATTAGAACCACCTCAGTCTAACGGCCTCCTTGTTTAATCAGTTTCACACCTTTTCCCTCTTCCAGCTCTCCCACAAGGATGTCTCTTACGGCTCACAGGACAGGACACGTACAGGAAAAGGAATTCTAGGAAAGGTGGTTCAGGCTGACACATTACAAAGCCACCAGCCCTACACTCAATCAGTCACCAAATCCTCATCATTCACCACCCACCCCCCTTTTTTTTTTAAAGATTTTTCAATGTGGACCATTTTTGAAGTCTTTATTGGATTTGTACAATATTGCTTCTGTTTTATGTTTTTTGTGTGTGTGTGTTTTGGCCCCAAAGCATATGTGATCTTAGCTCCCTGACCAGGGATCAAACCTGCATCCCCGGCACTGGAAGGCAGAGTCTTAACCACTGGACCACCAGTAAAGTCCCATTCACCCTCTTAATCTCCCAGTTATATTTGCTTCTCTCACCTCCACTGTCACCATAGCTCACCTAAGCTATTCTAATGGCCCTCCAACTTACCTCGTTGCTTCTCTTCTGTAATTGATACTCAGGCTAATTGGTTATTAAAAATAGAATCTGATGTCCTGCTTAAAAGCCTTCACTGCACTTAGGACAAAATGCTGCATTAATATCATGACTGAGACAGGCCCCAGTGAGTTGACCACTGTGGCCACTCCCACCTGGTTACAGCCCCTGGCTGTGGGCCCTCTGACCTCCAGTGAACTTCCTTTTTCTATGAACGCACCAAGATTCCTCTTACCTTACTGGTTTATATGCGCTGCCTCCTTTTCCTCTAACATTTTCCTTTATCTTTCCCTCTTTTCTGCTTCCTGCAAAACTCTTTCCACTGAGCTCTTTTCCCTACTGGGGTCTCCTGTGAATATCACCAGGTCGAGAAGTCTTTCTCGCCAGGGCTATCGCCTCCCATGGTGCCCCGTTGCACTCTCGACATAACACCACCGCCTTGTGCTACTTAATGCTGATCTTCCTGCCAAACACTGAGATGATAGTCTGCCCCTGTTTGGTTTATTGTATATTTTCAGAGTCTGCATAGGGTGTTCAATAAGTATTTGCTTAGGAAGGGACATAATTAAAGACTGTTAGGAATTACAAATGGGCTTCCTTCGTGGCTCAGACAGTAAAGAATATGCCTGCAATGCAGGAGGCCTGGGTTTGACTCCTGGGTTGGGAAAATCCCCTGGAGAAAGGAATGGCAACCCACTCGAGTATTCTTTCCTGGAGAATCCCATGGGCAGAGGAGCCTGGTGGGCTACAGACCATGGAGTCGCAAAGAGTAGGACATGACTGAGCAACTAACACTTTCAGAAATTACAAAATAAAACCCTACTTGCCCACCCCCACCCCCCAATCCTAGCTGGGGACAGAGTAGGTACAGATTTGTTAATGGTAACAGTACACATCATGATTGCTTTCATGGAATTTTTAGAGAAGGCGCTGTCTGGGAGACAGGAAAAGAGTTCCTGAGGGAAGGTGTGGAAGCTGAGACTTGACAAATGAGTAAATCTACCTGCTGGGATCAAGGCAGAGGGAAGAGGGTCTGTGACATCATGCACATGAGAGATCACAGCGTAGGTGAGAATTCACCTGAGCTTGGAGGCAGAGCTGAGATCCAGGTAGAAAAGGCAGGACTGGATGTCATGATGTGCTCAGGTTTCGAAATATTTTTCCTGCATGGAAGGAGAAGCTATAAGGAGGTGTGAGGCAGGACTGTGCCCTCACATTTTATTTTGGAGAATCATTGGCAGCCACGTAGAAGATGCATTGGAAAAAATGAGCAGTTTTAGGCTCTTCAAAGTTTTAAGTGATAGAAATTCACTTAGTTTGTGGGGAACTATTGAGGGATTTGTGGAGAAAGTAGGGAAGATGTAACCATGTCAACCACTGCACATCGAGAACTTATGGAAATCAGAACAGCATTGTGTGCTTGGGTGCCTGTGCTCTCCTGGTGCCCATTTGGCTTTAGGCTCGTTCTGGTGCTTCCCTGTGCATCTGTGTGTCCGCAGCCTCCCTGTGAGTCTCCTGTCTCCAAGAGGGAGGATGTGAATAGCAGCCAATTGTAATCCAGTGTGGACCACTCCCACCTCTCACCCCTTTCCCAGTTTGGGCAAGACTCTGATGCTGGACCTCCTCCTAGACTTGCAATTGGCTGCCTTTGGGTCAGCTTCTTTCATCAGCTGTGGAGATGTGGTATAACACATAAACAGTTTGATTTAAGAAACTTCCAAGAAGGGTGCTGTTGGCATGGCAGACACTCTAAGACTACTTAGAGAAGAGAGTGATGTGAAGAAGTCCCTCTCCTGGGCCTGTGCTACAGGGCCTGGGCCAGAGATAGGAGACCAGCTTAAAAACTTTTGTACCAGTGAGAGATGGTGAGGACCAGCACAAAGACAGAGGCAATGTGTATGAGGAAAGGGCGAATTAAAATATACATTGAGGAGGTAGAACTGGCAGAACTCGGTGACTTGATTGATTGGGTGTGGGGCATGAGAAAACAAGACTCCTAGTAGAAATGGGTGGCTTCCAACTACACTATTTAGTGTATTGGGAAGCATAGGAGAAGAAACTGACTTTCCACGAGGGAGGAAGGGAGTTGGGCTTTAAATGTGTCTGCTTTTTAAGCATCTGTTGGACTCCTAGATTGATTGATCCAATAGGCAGCTGACTAATGTGTCTGGGGAACGTCTGGGGTGACTATCCATCAGTGCACTCAGGAAGGTTCAGAGCAAGAAAACGGATAGATCACTTTGGGAGAGCACTCAGAATGAAAGAAAAGCAACCTGAGGAGCACCCTCAGACAAGTAGGCTGATGCAGACTGAGATGAAGTACGCAGGCAGTTCCATGCCGAGAAGCATATGATGCAAGCAAAGCACTAGTATTTTAGACATTTGTCAGCTAATTTATCAATGAGTCTCCAAGTGTACTTAATAAAAATTATATTTACATCTCATTTTACTTTCTTCTGCTTCTAGCAAGATTGGGCTGAATGTCTGAAAGCTACCACTGTATCAGATATTTACATCACCTTCATCTTCTTTGTAGACTGCTAAAGATATAGCTTGTGGTGTGCAAGTGTAAACAGATGTCGAACAGGAGATTAAATTCAAGTAGTTTTTAGCTGTTCATTTTTTTTTCTATATTTACTATCACTTGCAGTGTAATCAGGGTATTAGGTTTACTACCCTTGAGTTAATGCCCTCTGTGAAATGATACTTCATTAGATATAAGCTTATCAATTCCAGGGCAAAGACTATTTCATGTGCTCCTGTGGTTAATATCTTTGTTAAGGCACATCAGCCTAAACACTCTAATATTATTTTAGTACTGCCTTTTGTTTTGATTTCCAGTATACTTCTTGACAACTTTTTTTGGTATTTTTAGCTGCATACTGACTTTTCCCAGACCTCTGTTTTTCGACATGCAGGTTGTAGCAAGTGAGCTGTGAAATCAGTTTACTCAGTCATATCAGTCTTTAAAAAAATTAAAGGAAATGGAACAGAAAATATTACAGTGTGTCACATGTAGAAAGGATAAATTTGACTTAACTGAAAATTTTGTTTCAGTTGAGTGTTGATTGCATGTGTGTGCACGAAGGTGTGTCTGTGTGTGTTTGTGAATACAGGATTGGGATAAAAAGTTTACTTTTTACAGTGGATTGTAGTTAAAAAAAAAAAAAAGCTTTTCTTTTGAGAAACATTGTCCTGACCCCTTTTGGGTTGATATGTGCTAACTTAGACCCCATCATACTAACTTAGACCGCTGTGAACTCTTTTTACATTTTGGTAATCCTAGAATTTAGCATAGTGCTTTGCATGGGGTACACATCAAGCAAATAGTAAATGCGTGTGTGAGCATTAGTGTAGTATGGGTTAATTTTCCATGAACTCATTATCCTATATTTGCTGATGTTCAGGATAGGCTGATATGGGGAGAAAATAAGGACAGGAAATCAACTTGGTCCCTTCAGGAGCTTTAAAAAAGGAAACTTGATTTGGACAGAAACAATTATTCTCTGCGGCAGAGAATACCTGAAACACTAAATGAAAAATGCTATATATCATGTGATTGCAAATATTCTTGCACAGTCACAATCTTGTTCATTCAATTTATGGGAAATACATCAGTTGTTTTTTAAAAAAAGTCTTTGTTCTGTTAAAAAACAATTTATCCTGATTCTTGAGCTTCCATGTAAAATAGTCCAGTCTAGTAACTATCTGATTATGGCTAAGAAAAATAAAGACAGATATCTTAACATATTTTTCTCTTTTGTGATGAATAAAATGCAGAGCTTTGTATTTCTCAGGTACCTGGGTCATGAGACTTTAGCCAGTGACACCTTCCCAATGGGAGTTGTTCTCCTTGAAATGAGCTAAGTTTAGTAGTCTTCTCAGATGGAACTTGAATGCAGAGAAACTCACAGCTAATAGAAATAGAAAACGGCAGATGAATCCCACACTCCTGGCAAAGAGCAACTGAAATCACTGGTGCAACGTCCTGAGAAATTGAACCTTCCACCTGAGGGAAAATGTCAAATGTCCTCCTTTACAATATCTGAACAGCTTGTGCAATTTTATAATAGAAAAATCTGCAAAAGATTTTTGTCTAGTTTATTTTTCTCTTCCTCTTTTCCTGTTAGCTATTTAAGTGAATTCATTGTATAAGGAGGAGTAACCAGAATTAAATGATCAAAGTATCAAACCATTTTTCATCAAAACTAAATGATAGCAGAGACTCTCAAAATTTGAAATTATCCACAGCATAACAAATAGCTGCTCACACATTCTGATCAAAAAGTATCATTTTGTGCTTGAGGAATAATAAGTAATTTTGTTTTAGTATGTTTTTGTGATCATAATATTTCAAGATTGAACAGATTCCTAAAGCACTACCAAAACTTGGCCCAACAACTGGTGCTAGCTGCAGGGGAAGTTTTTTCGGTTTGCAATAAAAGGAAAAATCTAAGGACAGTAGAATAATGCTTTTCAATAAAAGAAATGTAGGATTGTTCTTTATTCTGTAATTATAACTATCTTACTTTTTTATGTGAAGACAATCCCTTTTTAAAGAAAGTAAATTATGGTATAATTGACTTTTTCCCCCTAAATATTGGGAAAAGGGTAGCAACCCTAAACTAGGAACTACTGATCTAGTCTAGACCTCCAGCTGGCATTCAAATCTCTTCCTCAGTTCTTCCCTGGTAATTTTACTAAGCCTTTGCTAGATCACTGCCAGAAAGAGGAAATGTACTGTCTCCTGAAGAACATGCGTCTGAAGAGAATGTTCTTAGAATGCTCTCTAATGCCTCTTAGATCTCTCTTCATTGAGGATGCGTCTGTCTAAAAGTTGCCCTAATGGTCTCATTTGACATCCGTTGCCTGGGAGGAGGCAACTAATCAGAAACTGTCTAGAACTGCTTCATTTCTTGGTGAGACACTTTCAGATATATTCAAAATGATTTTAATGGTTCCCTTCACCATACATTATAAAGAATAGTGTTAAAATGAAAAGGGCTTTGTTGAACCAAATTACTTCCATTCCCTACTAGTGAAGTTTCCAGTTTTAATTCATCCAGTGTAATGAAACCCTAGAAGGAGAAAATTGAAGCATATTTTGAAGTTATTATAATAATAGTATTAACTTGTACTTGGGGGAGATAGGTTGACAATATAGAGTGGCTATCCTCTGAAATGTGATCCTTAATCCTGACAACTTGTACATTTCATAGTCACTGTGTTAGATTATCAGAGTTTCTAATCCCTTATGTGGTAAGGTTTTTTTTTTTTTACAGTTTACAAAGCTGGTTCATATCACAGTCTCACTTATTCCTTATGATAATCCTGTGAGATGGGAAACTAGGGAACAAAAATAGTAAGTCACTTGCCCAAGTTCGAGGACCTTGTAAAAAGCAGGGCCAGGTTTTGATCCTAGGTCCTCTGATCCCAAATCCATAACTTTCCCATCAAACCAGGAAAACCTGTATCTGAGTCCAAGGATTAATACTCTTCCTTTTATTTTCGAGTTTTCAACACAGCATCTGATGCTAAATCCACAAAAAGAGGGCACATCAAAGAATACATGATCAATGGTGAATCTCAGGTAAACAGATTTTTAGTTCAATTTGTTCTATCTAAATAGACTCAAGCAAACAGTACGACCAGTCTTCTACTATTCTGTGTACACATGAGCCCTCAGTAAATATTGTTGACAGACTGCTGTGACAAAGTTAGCACAAAAAATTAAATGAGAGCTAAAAAGTCATGATACTTCTGACTTGGTACAAGCCCAATGGCATTTCAGTAAAAAGTCCTGGAGATATATATATATATATTTTTTTCTGTGTACTATATATATATATGTATAGTACAATGTATGTGTGTATATATTTTTTCTATGCACAGTATATCTATTGTACAATGTATATATATAAAACGTAGAATATATATCTATATATATTTGGTACATAGAATTTCTCCCAACTCAGCTTATGATTTTGAGTGACCAACCCAAACTAAGCTTTTCTCTCATATTTTTTTCTTCCACAAGAAAGATCGGTTCAGAATAATAATAGCCATTAGTATTCTGTAAGCAGCAACCCATCTTCAGCTGCAATGGCAGGGTTCAAACTGTCCAAGCCAGAACCATATGACAGGAGCTCAGTTCTTTTTATTTATTTATTCTAAACACACGTGGTCTCTGCATCTCAGTGGCTTGGGATCATGATTATAAGGGCAGGATGACAATATCGGCAAAGGAGAATGGTTATTTGCTTAGCTAAAGTTTTAAGCTGCTAAAGAAACAACTATGAAATGTTGCATTAGCTTAAGCTTTTACCTGCTGGTTGTAGCAAGTCAGTTATGTTGAACCAATTCTCAAGGACAAGCGAGATTTCCCCCAGAATTCGCACTGGCTTTGTATCAAAAAGCTAAACTCCAAATAGACAAGAGAAACAAAAGCAAGAGCAGGACCAATAGATAAATGAGCCCTTGTTAGTGGACTAAAGCGGCTGCTACAAATAGGACAGCGGAAGGAGGGGTGGGAGGGGCAGAGTGAAGCAAGGTCAAAGAAGGATGATATCAATAGAGTATCTCCAAATAGCACAGAATGCAGCAAGAAGTAGCAGCAGATGTCAGTCCAGCCCAATGTCAACCCCCGTGGAGCTGTGTAGAAAGACTTGGAAAGAAACAGCATCACTGCAGTTGGTATTAGGAGTAAAGAGAGAGCAGATGATACCTTTCTCCCCATGAATTGAAAGCCACGACTTGCCACTGGCCACAGCCTCAGCTCCTTTCTGTCTGGCCCCATTCAAGCTTTCAGATTTTTTTTTTCTCTTTATTTCAGATCTTTACTCCCCTCCTTTCCTTTTGATTTCCTTTCTTCTTCCAGACTCTTGCTGCCAATTCTGACTCTGATCCTCGCCCCACTGGCTGTTTCTTGCCTATGCCACCAGGTACTCCAGTTCCAGATGCTTACCCTGGCCTCAGCAACGTTCCAGGACTGATGATGCATAACCAAGAGAATATATTTACTGCAGCACTCAGAAAATTCCCATCGTGATTTTCGACATTGCTGGCATGAATTGACTTTCATAACTGTGGAGGAAAGCCAAAAATGTATAAAGGAAGTCTGTTTTCAGAGTTCATATCCCTTAATTTTAGTGAATGAATGTGGGTGTGTTGAAAACTTTAGTTTCTTAAGAACTGCCTAAATTTCATAATTATTTCATTTTCCTGCGCTCACAGATGGCTTTGCCCTGGGTGTAAAAATTGAAGAGCCAATATAAAATGATGCTACCTTTACTCTGGCAGTTAAATTTTAAATTTCAAACACTGGCTTTCAGAACCTTGGAGAGCACCGAGCTCAGCCCTCTATTTCCCTCTCTGGAGCCAGCTCAAGTGTAGGCTGATTTCTTCTGTAAAAATGTGAAATAAGAAATAATGGTACAAGTTGACAGTGAAATGAGTAAATTTTGTAGCAGAAATGCCTTCCACCATAACCTGTTTTTACAGTTTAAGTTTCTGTTATATCCTGTTGCATAGTTGTTAAGGGGGTGGGTTTGGAATCAATAAGACGGGTTCTGCCAGTTCCTAATTATGCACCCTTAGGCAATTCCCCTAAGCCATACCTCTTGTCTTCTGTAAAATGGAACGACAAGCAGTAGCTATTTCACAGGGCGTTCTCAGGACTACACAAGATAATGCATGTAAAGCCTGTAGCACACACCAGGCACTGACTGCTTTCTCCATACTTTTAAGTGAATTGTTTCTGACTTAGTTGACAACAGCTATAGTGACAAGTGGGGTCCCCTGGTAGCTCAGCTGGTAAAGAATCTGCCTGCCATGCAGGAGACCCCAGTTCGATTCCTGGGTTGGGAAGATCCCCTGGAGGTAAGTATGACAACCCACTCCAGTATTCTTGCCTGGAAAATCCCCATGGACAGAGGAGCCTGGCAGGCTACAGTCTATGGGGTTGCAAGGGGTCAGACACGACTGACCAACTAAGCACAGCACATAGTGACCAGTACTGAGGATCTGGGGGCTCTTTCAGGCATTCTTTTCCAGGAGAATTTCTTACCTAGGAAGTGCAGAAGCACCCCAGTCCCAGCTTCGTCAGTTTCAGTTTTACGTTCTGAAGTAGGGCCTCCAGTTTTACTCATTCACTGCCCAGAGCTTCAGTTGAGTGAGGGTTACCTGTTTGGCCATTTCAATACTGTTACCAGCTACTGATGGTGCTTCCTTGAGCCTCTCTCAGAGACAACTGGATTATACTTTCATTTCTTCATTTTACACGTGTTTATTGAACATCTATCTGCTTAGTGTCAATGTTGTGTTAAATGCTTGACTAATGAGCAAAAGGAAATGACCCTTTTACTCTTTGGAGGAAATTTATCACCGGAGGAATCTGGGTGCAGGTTGTAGTCTGCTTCCCATTATTGGTGCTAAAAGGGCCAGACTACTCACATTTCAATCTTTCTTGCAGTTGAGGCCAAGGCACATGACCTAGACTCAGTCAATTAGATTAACCTGCCCCAGACTTTTGATTGCATCTGGTGATCCAAAAAAAGTATATATCTTTCTGGTGATAGTAGTGGTGGCTGAAGCGTACAGTTTCCAGTGTTCTTAGAATGGTGGTGGTGACATCAGTGTATAGTGCCCAGTGCTGGCACTGTTGGGGCTGCAAGTTACTATGACTCATACATAATGAGACAGCACAGCAGAACTGGCCAGATGCATAACTTCCCTTGTTCTTGTCCATTTTCCTGTGGTTGTTTCTGTAGCCCTCCTGGAAGTTCTATAAGGAATCTATTATTCATTTAACATATCGTTCTTTTTGCTAAGGAGACGGCAATGGCACCCCACTCCAGTACTCTTGCCTGGAAACTCCCATGGACGGAGGAGCCTGGTGGGCTCCAGTCCCTGGGGTCGCTAAGAGTCGGACACGACTGAGCGACTTCACTTTCACTTTTCACTGTCATGCACTGGAGAAGGAAATGGCAACCCACTCCAGTGTTCTTGCCTGGAAAATCCCATGGATGGAGGAAGCTGGTGTGCTGCAGTCTCTGGGGTCGCTAAGAGTCGCACACGACTGAGCAACTTCACTTTCACTTTCTTTTTGCTAAAACCAGCTACGTGTGCTCAGTTGCTTAGTCGCTCAGTCATTTCTGACTCTTTGGACCCCATGGACTGTAGTCCACCAGGCTCCTCTGCCCATGAGGTTTCTCCAGGCAAGAATACTGGAGTGGATTGCCACGCCCTCCTCCAGGGGTTCTTCCCAACCCAGGGATGGAACCCAGGTCTCCTGCATTGCAGGTGGATTCTTTACTGTCTGAACCACCAGGGAAGCCCATGAACACTGGGGTGGGTAGCTAGTCAGTTTCTATTTCTGTAGTTACATACCTTGATGGCCTCACCAGAGCCTCAAATCCAAATCCATACTTGAAACCTGGGTGATTTTGGGCAAGTGAGGCTTCTCCATAAGCCTCAAGTTTCTTAAGTTTAACATGGAAATTAAAGCAGGTGAAAGAATATACATAAAGGGCTTATCGTCCAATATCTAGAACACAGTAGATGTTAACACAATATATGTTAACTCCTATTAACACATATAAAAAATTAAATGATGGCATGAGGCAAAACTTGTGAGTGAAGCTCTGGACTACACCATATGCTATTCAAACATGAAAGAAAATGGCTTAATTTAAATTATTCTCAGCTATTGAGAATATGATTGAGCTATAAGGAGGTAGGTAAGCTTTAAATTTAAAGAAATTTTAATTTCTTTTTGTGTTCAGAGCATTAAATGAGGTTTTTAGATTATCTATGTTTAAAAAAAAAATCTCAAAAAGAGAATACATCAGAATAATTGAATTTTTAATTTCAGCTTAATATTTAAACAACACATACATACAGATTCTTATCTCTATTTATTTGAAGTTATAAGTTTCATTAAATTTACTAAAGGAAAACCACCTATAAAGACTTGTGTCTGTGTATTCATTCTAGCAAGTGGTACTCAGTATCTTGAATTCTAAAAGAAAAAAAAAAGACAGTTTTTCAAACGGTGAAGTCACTTGTTTGAAATATCTCTTTTCCTTTTCACCTACATTGTCATGGCATTTAAAACTCACAAGTGGATAAGAATACAGTTTCATTTTCTTCTTTCACTTTCTACTTTTAACAATGTTTAGATTCCTAGTTTCCTTTTTGAGTTATCTCTTGATCTTTTCTATTCTTTTTATTTTGAGATTTCTTTTATTCAGCTGCTATCTCTTTTACTCTGAGGCTCATTTCCACCTCTTTATTCCTGTTATTTGACATTTTTAGAAGTGTGGCTTGAAAATATTCTCTTCCTTTAGACAAATAACTTTTCTTAAACACAAAAACTTCTTCAGGGTGGTGATCTGTCAAAATAGTATGCAGGTGGTAAAAGTATGGAGGCTATTATTTATCAATGGGAAATATATGTCAACTTGTGTAGAAATATTTAAAAATTACCCTTAAAGAACAGTGGGAGTCTAAGCTGAATAGAGACATGAATCCATGTCAGCACGATTACTGGGGAAAAGATGCATTCAAATGCAATGCTGGCAAGAAAGAGAAAATTATGGCTTTAAAAAATACTTGGTAAGTTCTCCTTGCTTGCAATAGCCTATTGAAGTGTGGGTTAGGGAAAAAAAAACAAGTAACTTCATTATGCGTGTGTGTGTGTTTGTGCCTGTGTACTAAGTCAGTTCATTCATGTCCAACTCTTTGGGACCCCATGAACTATAGCCCGCCAGGCTCCTCTGTCCATGGGATTCTGCAGGCAAGAATACTGGAGTGGGTTTCCATGCTCTCCTCCAGGGGATTTTCTGGATTCAGAAATTGAATGTGAGTCTCCTACAGCTCCTGCATTGAAGGAGGATTCTTTATCATTATGCTTGACATTAAATCTCAAAAATGAGGCAAAAGAGGAGCTCTATTAGGTTACTGGCTACTCTAAGTGCTTGTTTTTTGAATGGGACTTGCTTCTTTGGCAAATGAAAATGATACTGTGGAAGGCTCTGCTGTGAGTATCAGTCTGCCAGGTCACTCGGCTCTCACAACCTATAACGTAGATATTGTTATCCTTGGGTACAGCTAAGAACACTGAGGCTTGAAGACCTTGGAGAAATTGCCATCCTGCAAATCTGGGAAGGAAAAGAACAAGGACTTGAATGCAGGACAACCTCCCACCAAATTCTGTACTCTTTCTGGCCTACATTTATTCTAATAAATTGACCCTGCATTTATTTTACTTTGGCCCAAAGGGATTTTCATCTGTGCCTACAGTGTCCTTTCCCATGATTGAAACTGAATTCCAACTTTAAGTTTGTTCCATCAGGGGAACGCATTTGTCAAACCAATCTTAGGTGAGAAAGTGAAGAAGTCTCACTGCGGAAAAGTGATGGAGCACTCTCCATGTGATGGGACAGTGCTGAGGGAAGAATTTGCACTACTTCAATTAATCTTCAGAATAGCCACATATTAATTCATTGATGGAATATTCATTCTTTCAATACACTGCTATTGATCTATTGTGTGGTCCATATCCAGGCTCTGGGGATTCAACAGTAAATGGAACAGATGAGATCCTTGCCCTCAAGGAGCTCATGATCTAAAGAGGAGACGGACAAGAAACAAGCAAGATACATGGAAACACAAGTTATGAAGTCGCTCAGTCGTGTCTGACTCTTTGTGACTCCATGGACTGTAGCCCTCCAGGCTCCTCCATCCATGGAATTTTCTAGGCAAGAGTAATGGAGTGGGTTGCCATTTCTTTCTCCAAGGGATCTTCCCAACCCAGGGATCGAACCCGGGTCTCCTGCAGGAAACACAAGTTACAAGAGGTCAAATACGCTGTCAAAGATATTTGAGCTTCAACATGAAGGATGTGAAAATGAAAGCTGTGTGAGCATCTGGAGGTGCAAATGAAGGCAACAACCACTGAGTCCTAAAGATTAATAGTTTGGGGCACCAAGGATTGTTTACCAAAAATCCCTCATTTAACTGTCCCTTCTTTTCATAATCTCTTATTATTTCTCTCTTATTGTCCCCAATGCATTACTTTCTCCACTTCTAAACAGAATTAATAGCAATTTTCTTTTTTTTTAATTGAGATAGAATGGACTTAAAATATTATATTAGTTTTAGGTGTACATCATAATGATTTGATATCTGTATATATTACAAAATTATCACCACATTGTTTTGTTAACATGCATCACCATACATAGCTATAGAATTTCTATATAGAATTCTATATAGTTAAAGAATCTTTTTCTTACATAAAAACTTTCAAAGTTTCTCTCATAGCAACTTTCAAGTATGCGATATAGTATTATTAAGTATAGTCACCATGATGTATATTACATCCCTATGACTTACTTTATACCTAGGAGTTCCTAACTTTTGACTGCCTTCACCCACTGCCCACCCCTGGCAACCAAAAATATGTTCTCTGTTTAATATCAGTGTGTATTAGGGTTCACCAGAAAACAGAACCAATAGGTTGTAGCTCAGACGGTAAAGAATACACCTGCAATGCAGGAGGCCTAGGTTTGATACCTGGGTCAGGAAGATCCCCAGGAGAGAAGTGAATGGCCACCCAGTCGAGTACTCTTGCCTGGAGAATCCCATGGACGGAGGAGCCTGGTGGGCTACAGATCATGGGGCTGCAAAGAGTAGGACATGACTGAGCAACTAACATTTTCACTGGCTTTCACTGGAACTTTATCTCAAGACACAAATATAATTTACATAACACTTCAGTTCAGTTCAGTTCAGTCGCTCAGTCGTGTCCGACTCTTTGCGACTCCGTGAATCGCAGCACACCAGGCCTCCCTGTCCACCACCATCTCTCGGAGTTCACTCAGACTCATGTCCATCGAGTCCGTGATGCCATCCAGCCATCTCATCCTCGGTTGTCCCCTTCTCCTCCTGCCCCCAATCCCTCCCAGCATCAGAGTCTTTTTCAATGAGTCAACTCTTCGCATGAGGTGGCCAAAGTACTGGAGTTTCAGCTTTAGCATCATTCCTTCCAAAGAAATAGTTTTTTTAAAATTTGTTCTGTAGGTATATATTGTGGGTTAAATTGAGTCTCCCCAAAAGACAGGTTGATGTTCTAATCATTAGTGCCTCAGAATGTGACTTTATTCAGTAAAGGGTCCTTGTTGATGTAATTAGTTAAGATGAGGTCACAATGGAATAAAATATGCCCTCNTTTTTAAAATTTGTTCTGTAGGTATATATTGTGGGTTAAATTGAGTCTCCCCAAAAGACAGGTTGATGTTCTAATCATTAGTGCCTCAGAATGTGACTTTATTCAGTAAAGGGTCCTTGTTGATGTAATTAGTTAAGATGAGGTCACAATGGAATAAAATATGCCCTCGATGTGATACCCAAGGAGAACAAGGGATAAACACAAAAGAAAAAGATAGCCATGTGGCTATGGAGGCAGAGGTCAGAGTGCTGCATCTATAAGCCAAGGAAAACCAAAAACTGCCAACAAATACCAGAAACTAGAAGAGGCAAGGAAGGGTCTCCCTACGGTTTTAGGAGAAGCATGGCCCACCAACACCCTAATTTCAGATTTCTAGCCTCCAGAAGAGTGAGCAATTTCTGTTTAAGTCACCAGTTTGTGAAACTTTGTTACAACAGTCCTAGGAAACAAATGTAGTATGTATTTGTGATCTTACAACACAATCACATTTTTTTTCTTTTTAAAAAATGATCTTTGAAAGGCTTATTTCAGTGACATCCATAAACTTTTAAGTGTGAGGTCATACCTCCAGAAATAGCTACTTAAATCTGTTTTACATTTTTTGTCTTTCCTAAATAATACTTTATGGCTAAAAATAATTGGTTCATACCTGGTAATAGGAGAGTTTTTAAGGGCACATATGTAAGAGGAATTTCTGTTTTCTGGGGGTTAATTTTGGGAGGAGGTGAAACTGCCTTATATTTGGCATCTGTGGCAGAGTAAGGAAAAGCAGAGTCCCCAAGTAGTAGAGATGTGTGGTCCCTCAGCCGCTCAGTATCTCCTGGGAGCCAGTTTAAGCACTACTACTCTGAAAGAATTTGATCAGGAGAGTCAATATACAGAGCTATTCGGAGAAGTGAAAAACATCCGCAGTGTAGGGTTGAAAAAAAGGGGATCCATCAAATGACCATTTCATTTTAAGCCCAGATAGAAGCCTAGGGTGTAATATGATAACATAAAGCCAAGAGTGTAACATGATAGTGTAACTCAGCACAGGCTTTTCTGCAGAGTACTAATTTAATGAGGTCTGTGTGCAGAGCTCATGGTCTTACTGGTGTGGAGTAGTACTGTGCTAATACCTACAGCAGCAGTGGACAGTAGGCTCCTTAGGTGATCTTTTCTGAATTTCGCTGCTCCTGGATGGGCATTTGTCAAGCATCAGACAACAATCGCTTTCCACTTAAATTCCCTGATGAGAGTCTAAGATCCATGTCTGAACTTTGTGTTGCTGATTGAAGGACATCCTTATGCCTGGGTACCAGACACCCATGTGGCAAGATATATGTTCCATTATGAAAGTCATAGAGCCTGAAGAGTATACTCACCCAAATTGAAGGCTATCCCACTTTGAGCTCAAAGGTTGCTCTCATCTAATCATTATGGGGGAAACAGAGAGATTTGGTTTTTCTTTCTTAAAAATAAACATTTTATTTTTCTTTACTATTCAAAACGCATAGTAGCTAAAGATACATTAGAAACAGGGACTTCTCTGGTGGTCCAACAGTTAAGACTTTGCTTTCCAATACTGGGGGTACAGGTTTGATCCCTGGTCAAGGAGTAAGATCCCACATGCCTCATGGCCAAAAAATAGAAAACAGAAACAATAATGTAACAAATTCAATAAAGACTTTAAAAATGGTCCACGTAAAAAAAACTTAAAATATATATATATATATATTAGAAACAGAAAGCAGAAAATAAAATTCACAATCATTGGGCACTAATATTTTGCATGCCCTCCCAGATATATTCCTAAAGACATTTTTTCCCAAAAAAAGGCTTTGTGATATGCAGACTCTTAACATCTGCTTTTTTGCTTTTAGCAATACATCATAAGCAGTTTTCCTTTGTATGGATTATGCAACATATTTAAACAGTCCCCTACTAATGGACATCTAAATCTGTTTCCATTCTTTCAGTATTTTGAAGAGTGCTGTATTAAGTCTTCCTCTATTAAAATTATTTGGCATATTTAAATTTATTACCTTAGGATTAAACTCTATTACTAGAACTGCTAGATCAAAAATACATATTAAGGCTTCTGCCAAGTGTTTCCACATTATCTCTTAAAAGCTTACTCCAATTTTCTCTCCCACCAGCAGTACATAAGATGGCACATTCTATCTTATTAGGTATTTATTGGAAGGAGGGGCAGGTTAAAATTCAGTATCTCTTTGCTGTTTAATTTCATTTCTTTTATTACTAGTGAAGTTGAAACTTTCTCCCCACCCATGCTGCACAATTTTCTGATTAATATGTCCCCAAACCTTAACAAATCTGCCTGGATTTTGTAAACTTGATTCATCGCCTTTTTGTTTTCTAAATTATTCAATGATTCCCAGGAACATAGCTAACTATCGCGGGCATTTTCCTGAATGACAAACAGATCACTTGTCAGCAAACAAGAAACCTCTGTAGACCACCCTCCTTTCATCCATCTCACTGAACATGGCTGGGACAGAGGGTTCATGTTTTTACAGCTTGGTTTTTAAGCCCCCTTCCTAGAGGGACAGACTTTTCCCATCCCCTTTAGTGCGGAAGCTGGAGCAGCTGGAAGTGGACGCTTTCATTGAACCTGCCCCTTTACAGAAACCAGGCAGCTCCCATCACGGTCGCGCTGTGCTCGCGAAAACTGTGAACCGTCTTTCCCGCTTCTCCCACCTCATCGTCTCCACTTGACTGGCGTGTGAACTCCTCGCTCTCTCCAAATGAGACAGTTGATATGGAAACATAGATGTGTTTATGTCAAGGTGACTCTCAGTTGCAGGTTACAGAAAGTTCTGCGCTAGTGACAGCCGCCGCAGCGTGTAACTTAAGTGATGAAGAACGTGTATACTGGAAATTCGACTTCGCGTGCAGCGCCCCAAGGGCTACCCTGTGCCTCAGTTTCCTCATCGGTAAAACAGACCAGCTCCGCAGTGGTGTTTGACGATTATGATGGTTAGATCAGTCACTTCCTGTAGGGCTCTTAGAGCCTGGAGCTTTGAAAGTGCTCAGTGAACCAAGAGGGAAACAGAGGGGAACAGAGGGTGGAGGGTTTAAAGAGTGGGGGCAAATCCCAGATGCAACAAGGAAAAAGACCAGCGTGATCAAGTCTTCCCCTCTTTCCGCAGAAGCCTAGCTGCGGAGAACGTGGAGAGGCAGCCCTTCCCTGCAGTGCTTTCCCGGGCCGCCCCCTTCCGCGCGGGGGCGCGGGGGCGCGGGGGCGGCGGCGCGGAGCGGGCTCGGGCGCTTTGTGAGCCGCTCTGAATGGGCGCTGTGCGAGCGCGCGGGGCCGCTCGGATTAGCCGTGCTTTCCCATGAACCACAAAAGAACGCCCGCATCCGGGATGTTTGTCATCCAGGGGCAGGCTGCTCGGGACGCGAGGTAACCAGAGCCTTTTCCCGGGCTGCTGCAGTCTTTCGGGACGCGGGGGTCACTCTAATCCTTCCTGTTTATATTGTGAGCGCGTACGCAGCCCGGCTTAAACCTGCAGTGTTAAAGAAAGAATCACGATGCGGGCATTCTTGAACAGCTACGTCCTCTGGGTGCTTTTACATTTTTCTTTTTTTTTTTCGGAAGGGACACTGTACTCTCACAGACAACCTTGCAGCAGACGCTGCCCGTCTGCCCCCCGAAACCCCGTTTCGTTCTGGGAGAGAGTAATGCTCTTGTTTACGCCGTCCTCTCTCTCTCTTTCTTCTTTCTTCAGGCAGCCCCTTTGCTTCCCTGTTATTGGATTTCAGAAGACTGTTAGTACCTAACTGGCCATACAAGTCTCATTTAACAGTGAATTCTCAGAAAATGACAACCGTATTATGGTGTTTATGGAAATCAGGAGATAAATTTATTGGTAGAACACTATCAAAATTTACTCAGAATCTCCACCCAAATGACGCGTGTTTCTCTTCCATTCAAATGTGATACGTTTCAGGACCTGGAATCTCAAGTCTGCCATTTCGGGCATTTTTGGTGAAGTTTAAGTGTTGCAACCCCACTCCTGGTCAAAAGGAGATAAGATCAATCTGGGAATTGAGCCCAAAGCCAGGGCTTCTAGAAGAAGGGCCGTTCCTGTGGGGCTGCGGGGCAGGAATGCAAGGCCATCTGTGATGAGGAACATGGAGGCTCCCGGCAGATACCTGAGTGCCCCAGGGACCAAACCCGTTTTAGCCTTTCATCTCCACAGATAGTGAACCAGTTTTCCTGATCGGTAGGTTTGATTCATTTCACAAACATAAATGAGGGATTACAATATTCTGAGTCTTAAGACTGGGAAGAGTAATGTGATGGAGATCCTGCTTTGGGGTGTTGGGGTGGTTCCCCAATTTGTCTACTTTGGAATGCCTTGGGGAGGGGTGACCAAAAATTCATATTCCCTCCCTACTGAATTAGAATTTCTGAAGGTGGGGTGTGCAGGGAACCTGTATTTAGCAAATGCATTTGCTGACTCTGTGCCAGTCAGCTGAGCCTTCCATCTCATTTAAAGCAGAGTGACTTCGGGGCGGGGGTGGGCAGATTATGGTTTGAAGCTGATGTAATAGCATGTGTAAGTAGAGCAGAGGTGAGAAAGACCTTATTTGGTCAGTGATGTGTAGCTAAACCATTTGTTTCTGTAACAACTCTGTGGAAAGCTTTTATTTCTATTTGTTCCTTTAGCCTGATATTTTTATTACCCTAGTAGAAATCAGTGGGGGAAAAACACACAGTACTTGATTTAGGGCCCAACTCCAACAGCAACAGCAACAGCGGTAACACAGCAAAACTAACTTGCACACAGGGCTGGAATGTATCTAGTTAGTATAATGAGAGATACCTGTTTTTATGGGGCTTGTGAAGCACCTATACAAAGCATATACAAAGTATCATTTTTTAATTTATTTTTTTATTGAAGGATAATTGCTTTACAGAATTTTGTTTTCTGTCAAACCTCAACCTGAATCAGCCATAGGTATAACATATATACCCTCCCTTTTGAACTTCCCTCCCATCTCCCTTTATAAACTTAGATAATAGGTAATTTCTTCTTAAAAAAAAAAATAGACTCATATGTGAATGTTTGTTGTATAAATAATTTTGCATCTACAACACTTAAAATGTATTCATAAAGGCTTTTCATACACTAGCGGTCATAGAAAAAGCTTCTAAGATGCTTCTGGGGAGAAGTTATTGTACAGAACTGAATTATAAGCAACTGACCCTCTAAGCCTTGTAGGTAGCCAATGATATAGAGTGTTGAAATAAAAGAATGAAAGGATTTATTAATGTTCTCAACTAAGGAGATATTCAAGGCTGATTTTCTGCTTCATAATTAAAACTTCAAGCCTTCTAACAGATACTAACACAACACATGTCACCTCTGGTTATTTTCACTTCCTTATCCTTAATTCATGGCTTAAGGTTTAAAGAAGTCAGTCCTTCTGTCTGTATTAACATTTAATGCCACACCTGCATGCAAAGATGTCCTTAAGTCTAAATTTCCAGGTGGAGCTTTTTCTAATTAAATTAAGGGCACTTGCACTCCCTCTTCAGCTCTTGGTTTTGAAGCCTCTCTTTCAGGAAGCCTTTTGGATCCCTTAGGCCCCACCCTCAGTCAGCATTTGCAATGGGTGGCTCAGAGGTTAAAGTGTCTGCCTGCAATGCAGGAGACCTGGGTTCAATCCCTGGGTCAGGAAGATCCCCTGGAGAAGGAAATCGCTACCCACTCCAGTATTCTTGCCTGGAGAATCCCATGGACAGAGGAGCCTGGTGGGCTACAGTCCACGTGGTCGCAAAGAGTCGGACACGACTGAGCGACTTCACACACTTCACTTGAATTACCCACCATGTTTTTTTTGTTTGTTTGTTTAATGTCTGTCTTTTCACTCCCTTATTCTCCTTGCAGACAGAGACCGTATGTATCGGGCACACCACCACCAACTCCAGCACATATATATCAAATTCAACAATGTCAGAATCTAGCACCTACCTAGTAATTGTTCAATAATACTTGTCAAGTTAGTGAATAAATATGGATTTTCCTAGATTGAAAATACCATCCTTCCATTGACCAAGAACTTTCAGCATTATAATTTCTGAATTTCTTCACAATAATTCAATCAACTTATAATTTCCTGTGACAGATCATCATCATTCAAGAGGCCAGGAAATAACACTCCCTGTGTGTTCTACCAAAGGGTGTCAGGAGCTTGGCAGCCATTTGCTTTCTGTAATCAGCAAGCAGGAGTATATCTGTACTTTTTAAGTCTTTTTATACCAGAGTCTGTTGCTTTTGTGTTACTCTGTATGTGACTTTTTCAGCTGAATAGTTATCTATTTAGTATATATTGAGAGCTCAGCACCCTGCTGGTCAAAAAATGCGACATTAGATTTGGTCCCTGCCTGCAGGGAGCTTATTATTTACCTGAAGAAATGATACATAGATATCAAAATAAGCAGAAGAATGTACAATAAAATGAATGGTACGGACAAGAAATTTACGAGGGCTTCAGAGAAAAGGTAAAAATTAAGTCATGAAATATTAGGGATGTGGAAGTTAAAATAGTCTTTGAAGAATAGATAGGACTTGGTAGTGAGGGAGAAAGGGGTAGTATAGAAAAATCTCAGAGGAAGGAATGACAGTTGGTAGCTGGACATAAGTGAGGTGGCTGTGTGCCCAACTGGTGAAGTCTGGGGGGGAGGCTCTGCCTGAAGACACTTCACTTCACAAAGTCCTGAAGGAAGAAGGGGAGACCTGTTCAAACTTCTGGCCCCAGAATCATGGTTACTGAGCAGAGTGAAGACATCACAAAACTTGACGAAATGAAAATAATATCACCACCAACAGAAGTTCAAGAAAAGAAATGGGAGTAGGTTAATTATTCCATCTATCAATCTTTATTATCTAAAACCTGTATTTTAAAAATTAAAATAGTCTAGCTTCTTAAACATTTTATTTCCTTTTTTTTTAAAAATCATAGATATTTTAGGAAATAATGTCTCTTATGATCAAGAAATACTTGTCTAAAATTCAGAAGTTTCATTTCAAGTTATTTTTCTTGCTGATTAAAATCAAGTAAAATTAAATTTAATACTTTTAATTATTAAGAGAATAAGTAGAATGTACCCTCATTCAATTATTTCTATCTAGCTCTCCATTTCCAAATCCATCTCACATTCATAGTGATGCGTTCAATTACGATCAACAAATGTTAACAGTGGTTAGTTCTGGGCAGTGGGTTTGGGGATAATTTATTGCTTTTTTTTCTTTGTACTTTTCTGTATTGCTCATTTGAAAAGGTAATGAGCATATATCATTTTGATGAAAACAATTAAGTCATTACTTAATAAAACAGCAACAACACATATCTGGCCAAATGAGACAGAAACGTAAAAGAGATAAATGAAATGAATTTTTCTAACAGCAATTTGCTGGTAAAAACTCCAAGCTCACACCTTCCCACCCCATTGCTATATGTAGACACTATGCTAGACACTTATTACCTAGAATGGGCAATATCGTTGATGGGGCTCTCACAGAGTTTTAGCCTGGAAATATTTTGAGTGATGTAATAACCACAGTTGTGTGTCTGCTTTATTCTCCATTGTCCTTGTACTCAGGGAAGAGGTATCGACCCATTCCTGGTGGTCTTATTTCTGTTTGCCAGTGACTAGTTAAACATGAGCGTGGGATACAACTGCAACCAATTCCATGTGAGAAGAAGATTTCTGAGTAGTGATCTTCTACGAAACAGGGTTTTTTGCTTTTCAAAAGAAAACACCAAGAAATGTCCTCGTTTTCCTACCTCTTCAAGTTATTGAATAAAATGTGTAAGGGTAAAATGGTCTGAATCGATACTTTTGACCTGTGGTGTTGGAGAAGACTCTTAAGAGTCACTTGGACTGCAAGAATATCAAACCAGTCAATCCTAAAGGAAATACAGTCCTGAATATTCATTGGAAGGACTAATGCTGAAGCTGAAACTCCAGTAGTTTGGCTACCTGATACAAAGAACTGACTCATTGGAAAAGTCCCTGATGCTGGGAAAGGTTGAAGGTGGGAGGAGAAGGGGATGACAGAGGATGAGATGGTTGGCTGGCATCACCGACTCAACGGACGTGAGTTTGAGCAAGCTCTGGGGGTTACTGATGGACAGGAAAGCCTGGCGTGCTGCAGTCCATGGGGTCGCAAAGAGTTGGAACTGAGCAATGTTACTGAACTGAAAATGTTCTGAGCTACTGCAGCTATCTTAAGACCCCAGAACCATAAACCTGAGAAAAAAAGCCACAGGGCTGGGAATGGGAGAGCGGAAAGATTCTTGGTTACAAAGATCAGGTTGCAGATTAACCCTAGAACTCTTCCACCTATAGTCTTGTTATGTGAGATACTAAATGCTGTTTGGTTTAAGGTACATTTAGTTTGGTTTCTGTACTTGTAACTGAAAGCATCCTAGTAGATCCATGTAGCCCTGGGAAGCACAGTGACATGTACATTAGTTTGGCAACAGGAACAGAGAGAGTCTCATAATTTTTTCCTACAATAAAAGCCCAGGCAGAGTTAATGCAAAATTCTGTGTTTTGCAATTCCCTGGGCTCCATTTTAGGCCGCACCGACATGCACAGAAGTCTGCCGTTTATTGAACACTTATTCTATGCAAAGCGCTTATCTTATTAACCCATACAACAACTGTAGAACTCTTTTACAGATAAATGATCTGAAATAACAAGGGCAAGGCCCTGTCAGTAAGTGGCAGAGCCAGGATTTGAATGCATGTCAAAGCTCTCTTCAAGAGATGATACTGGTTCTCAATTGTCAGATTATTAATATTTGTTGTAAAGTATATATCTACATTTATTACCAATAGCCAAGCACCCAATTAAAATGGAATGCACAGGAGCAGACTCAAGGCTGTCTCTACTCTCATGAACCTGTGTTCCAATATGTTCACTTTCTGCTGGGGAGAGAAAGTGGTGGCTCTCTCTTCAGCCCCAGGGAATTGTGCCCATCCTACCATTCGCCTTTTGTGTGCCATATCCCCTGGGATTCTAGCAGTTTACCTCTGTGCTAGAGGAAGAATCCAGGAGGTGGTTGTCAGCAGGATCTTTTTTTTTTTCAGACCATTCCAGGCTGGCCTTCTTTGCTGTCGGTACAAGTGTAGCTTGCTCTCAGTGCAGCTGGTCCTCTATTTGCTCTGCTGCCAGCCTAAGTCAGTCTCTTCTGTTTAGATTTTCTTTTTTTTTTACTCCAGGAAAGCCAGATGCCAGGTCCCATTACCCCTAAATTTCAGAGGACCCACATCAAGCTGGTGGGATAGGTTTCTTGAAATCTCCTCTTTCTCAGACTTCAAGTGAGGGGAAGGCACTCCCTTCCTCGCCCATGAGCTGCAGTAATCACCAATGACTTTCTAATACAGTCTTTGCACCTCCTCTGCCTTCCTGATAAGCCTGCAGGGAGATGATGAGCTAATGTGGCAGAACCAGGGCCACGGTCTCCCAGGCTTTCCTGCGAAGGTGGGCTAGTGTCTGTCCCTAGGGTAGGTTTTCTCAGCCTCAGCACTGTTGCCATTTGGGGCCAGATGATTCTCTGCTGTGAGGCCTGTCCTGTGCATGGCAGGGTGTTGAGTAGCATCCCTGGCCTCTGCTTATGAGATGTCGGTAGCACCACTCCAGCTGTAACGACCAAAAATGGCTCTAGCATTGCCAAATGTCCCTGAGGTGGGGGTAGGGGTGCAAAACCACCCTCAGCTGAGAAGCACTTCTTTAGAGTCTTGTGTTGCTCTTGGCCTATGGCCCTCCAGAGAGCCCTCATCTTGCATTTGGTAGCAGATGGCTTCTGATATCAAAAAGTGATCCTAGAGCCAGGCTGAAAGTGAACCCCTGAAAAGCAACAAATAACCACACGTGTAGTAAGCTAAGCCATCAGTTGTAATCCTTTCTGTTTATTTCCCCTTTTTCTGCCTCTTTAGAAAAGCCTTATCAGTATCTTGCAACCTCACTGTGGCAGTGGACACCGAGAGGAAACTGAAAGAGGTGTCATTTGGGCCTTGGGGAGGGAGTACAGCTGCCTCCCCTGACCTTCCCTAGCAAAGCCAGGGTGGGCTGTGGTGAGGCTGGTCCTCAGAGCATTCACAGAGAACAGAACTCTAGGCTTCAAGATCCTGCTGTTCCTACAAGGGAAGTCTCCCTTTAACAGACACAACTTCCTTCCTGTCTTTTTTTTCTCCCCCAAACTGACGGTTTTCTGATAATGTTCTATGAGGACTGGAGAAGCAGCAAGAGCCAGAGTGTGAAGCAGAGCTGACTGCGTTTGTCCTGCCTTAGGTCAGGTTTGTCCTGGAGACCTGGTGGAGAGCTGGGTCCATGGAGTGGCAGAAAGCAGCTGTTGGAACCGTTCTTTCAAAGAAGACTTGTTTCTTCCCCAACTACACACATCTAATAGTTGGTCATGGAAGATAAACAAGCAAGGGACACTCGTGACCAGGTCTGTACAGCCCAGTAGCAAAACCTCTCAGTGAATCCTGACCTCTGCCTTTGGTCTTCATCTCTGTTGCCATTGAGGGAAGCTGCCTTGCTGTTGTCAGCCCTGATCCTGGAGACTGAAGTCACAGCTTCAACAGTATAAACCCGAACAAAGGAACTACAAGTTGCCACACCTGTGTCTTTTCTTTTTCGTGAAATAGATGTGGATCAGTAGATGTACAAGGGAAAGGCTATTCAGACATGGGAAGTGATAGGAGAGAAGCTCAGAGACAAACAGAAGAGGGACAGATGGATACTGGCAGAGAAAAAAAAATATGTAGCTATAACAATAGAAGAATAGAAAACAGTAGGAAAATGCTTGGAAATACAGAAAAGGAACATATTTTCTGCAGCTATTTTACATGGCCATTCTTTTTTTTTTTAAGATTTTTTTTGATGTGGACCATTTTTTAAAAAAGTCTTTATTGAATTTGTTACAATACAGCTTCTATTTTATGGTTTGTTTTTTTGACCCTGAGACATGTGGGATATTAGCTTCCTGATCAGGGATCGAACCCACACCCCTTACACTGGAAGATGAAAGCTTAACCACTGGACCACCTGGGAAGTCTCAAAGGCCATTCTTGATGAGATCTAAGGAAATTCCATGTCATGATGGAGGTTTTGGAGAATGGGGAGGAAGCTGGGATCTGGCCTATTGGAACAGGCTGTGTTCCTTGCTTTCCCAGTAGCCATTTGCCCACCTCTCCCTTCCACCTCGTCCCCCACCCGTCCAACGCAGGTATTGATCATAGATTTCATTCAAGGCATGAATCATGATTGGCCTGTTTTCATTTTCACTAGTGATTGATCTATAAATAGACAAGAGACCCAGTTCTACCAGTAAGATCCAATGGGAAATCTATAGAGGGCTTCCCTTACTGAATAAAGACAAAGGGCAAAACTCGTGCCTCTGCCTTTTCTTCCTTGCTGGGATGCCAGTGAGAGAACATGATACCTGAAGTTTTGCTAGCCAACTTTGGACTTTAGCTGACAAATACCAGAATGAAAAGCCGACACATAGAGGATAACTGGAACAGAAGAATGGAGTTTGGGTCCTTGAGGGCACCTTTCAGCTGCTCAACTTCCTTGAAACCACCCACCTATTGGACTCTTGTGAGACCAACAATTGAGCCATGGCTGATTGCTTTTTTCCGCATACTCTAACCCATGCTAAGGAATACACCAACAATTCTCATGTGTTTCCTATTCCTTTAAGTGATCTATTAAGCCAAATTCTTAGGAAATGACTTACATTAAAAAAAAAACAACCAACAACTTTTTTTTTTAATCCTGAGAGCAAAAAGGTTATGGAAAGATGGAATTCTTTACAAAAATAACACACTGCATACATATTTGCTTGATATTGTGAGAACCACTCAGGCTTAAAGAAACATTTTATAATGTCTGGTTTTGTTAATCTTGGACATGGTTATCTTACTCTCTGTCAACTGATGGATTCCCACTGAGAAGCAGCCGCTTACTTTTTTCCCTCTCTCTTTTTGTTCTGATGATGCTAACGAACCCTTGGATGACAGACACAGAAAAGAATGCTGGAGACAAATGGGGGAATGCATTCAATTCACATAAGGATTTAATGAGTCAATCTAGATTACAAACCCCTCACTGGCAAGGTTATATCTTTGTAGTGATTTGTTCTCACCTATCTCGATTATTGTTTACTTTCTCCAGCAACAATAGTCACAGTTTAGAGTGACTTATTATTTGTCATAGAGATTTAGTGGCCTGAAGTTTTGAGCTGTGATTTTTGTTCCAGCTAGATATTTTCGTGTAGTTTAGATTAATAAAACATGAGGGAATTTCTGATAGAATGCATGTGCTCTGCTTTGCTCTTTGGTTGCATATTAATTATATGCATACATCTTCCTTCTAAGAAAATAGAACCACGTATCTCTAAGCTTTAACTTGCTGTCCAGGTTCCTGTTGATTCTTTATTTTTTTTATAATTTTTAGTAGAAAATATGTAATAAAAATTGGAATGCACTTTGGTTGTCATTGTTGCTACTAACAGAAGATTAGGAAAGCAGCTCTTTTTCTCATCCTTCATCATGGGAAAGAGCTCTGCTAGCAACGCCTGCGACTGAAGGTCATGCAGCCTGGCTTTGTGGGGACAGATGGTCATTGCTCATCATGTTAGCAAGAAGCTTGATGCTGACTTCTGGACATCAGCTGCTCACTATGTATATTAAGTGATAATTTAGCTTCAGGTGGCACTTGCCTCTTGCTGTCTGATCTCCTGCCATCTTAATGGAAAATGTTTGGACAGCCATACCTTACTTTCCTGTATTCCATTGTGAGACAAAAGCAGACTTTTCGGTGCATCTAATAATGATCGTTGCTTCTGATCATTTGGATTTTGCTTTGCCAACTAGGTATTCTGGATTTAAAGTCCCGGGGGTAAATTTGTCAGTTATGGGGTGGGGTGGGGGAACAAACAACAAAAACCTTGTGAAAATAAAGCCGCAGGAGCACTTGGGCTGAGGTGGGAGGAAGGAGCAGAGTAGGGCAGGAGTTGAGGGAAGACATAAAGAGCTAGACAGTTTCTCGATGTCAGAAGAATATTATCTATTTTGGTTGCTGTGGTTTTACTGATAAATTCTCTGCTTCGGAAGTAGCTTAAACTTCTCTGTTGTCGTTCCATCGCTCAGTCCTGTCTGACTCTCTGTGACTTCATGGACTGCAGCATGCCAGGCTTCCTTGTTCTTCACTATCTCCCGGAGTTTGCTCAAACTCATGTCCATTGAGTCGATGATGCCATCCAACCATCTCATCCTCTGTCATCCCCTTCTCCTCCTGCCCTTAATCTTCCCCAGCATCAGAGTCTTTTCTAAAGACCCTTCAATCAGGTGGTCTCCAGAGTAGCTATATTATTAATTCTCATTGCATACTTATAAGCCAGTGTTTCACAGGTAAATAAAAGAGCCAGGCACATAGCACAGGCAACTCTTCTTGGGTGATGTTTATTATTGATTCCAGTTAGACAGTTATGGAAACATTAATTCATTAATCATTCCTTTATATTCCTTACCCCATTCCACAATGGGTTGGATGGAGCATCTATACTATGAATTGTATAATAAGAGAGAAAAAATAAATAGAGAAATCAGAGCTAGAGAAAACATGGATAGGATTGGAAGACCATAATCCAAGATAGCATGGAGATATACAGGTCATAAAATCTGACACTGCTAGCAAGACTGACAAATTTGGAAGCGAGTTTCCTCGTTCAGATCCAAAAGGAGATAGATAAAATATTCTCCTTTTCAGAATTCACTTGTTTGTGGTAAACAGCATGCTAGTTTTTAAAAAGGTATAATTTCCCCCTAACTTTCAGGTCTTAAATGTTCTGAAGTAAATGAATAAAAACAAATTTCTGTTGTTGAAACCACTCAGTCTAGGGTCCATTGTTATGGCCACCCTAGCAACCTGTGGCCAGGATGGAACTCTGGAAATTACAGTTCCAGCCATGTACAGAATCGTGTTAGCTCCCTTTTTCCTTTTCTGAAGGATCTCTGTTGAGCTCTCCTGACTTTTTCTCAGACACTGCTTCATAGACCATTTTAAAAAGCAAGAGTATCTGAGGAAACCATAATTGAAAAAGACACATGTACCCCAATGTTCACTGAAGCTTTATTTACAACAGCTAAGACAAGGAGATCAACCCTGGGATTTCTTTGAAAGGAATGATGCTAAAGCTGAAACTCCAGTACTTTGGCCACCTCATGCGAAGAGCTGACTCATTGGAAAAGACTCTGATGCTGGGAGGGATTGGGGGCAGGAGGAGAAGGGGACAACCGAGGATGAGATGGCTGGATGGCATCACTGACTCGATGGACGTGAGTCTGAGTGAACTCCGAGAGATGGTAATGAACAGGGAGGCCTGGCGTGCTGCAATTCATGGGGTCGCAAAGAGTCGGACACGACTGAGCGACTGAACTGAACTGAACTGAAGACATGGAAGCAACCTGGATGTCCATTGACAGATGAATGGATGAAGAAGTTGTGGTACATATACACAATGGAATATTACTTGGCCATAAAAAGGAACACATTTGAGTCCGTTCTGATGAAATGGATTAGAGCCTATTACACAGAGTGAAATAAGTCTGAAAGAGAACAAATATCATATATTAAGGCATATATATGGAATCTAGAAAGATGGTTCTGATCCACCTATCTGCAGGGCAGCAATGGAGATGCAGACATAGAGAACTGACTTGTGGACTCAGTGGGGAAGGAGAGGGTGGGACGAATTGAGAGAGCAGCACTGAAACATATATATTATCATATGTAAAACAGATAGTCAGTAGGAATTTGCTGTATGAGGCAAGAAGCTCAAACCTGGTGTTCTGTGACAACCTAAAGGGGTGGGACAGGTGGGAGGAAGGTTCAGGAGGGAGGGGATATGTGTATACTTATGGCTGATTCATGTTAATGTATGGCAGACACCAACACAATTGTAAACAATTATCCTCCAATTAAAAATAAATTTTTTTAGAAAGCAGGAGTGAGCCTGAGAATCCCACCCCCCTCACAACAGCTGTGGAAGTGAGACCAAGGCAGTGAATAAAGAGGTAGTTGGTGGCTTCCTAAACTTAGGCCACACCCTTAAAAAAAACAAAAAAAAAAAAAAATTTCTCCCCACCCCAACCAGGATATTAACCATGGAGTCCATATGTGCTACGCTTAGTCGCTCAGTCGTGTCTGACTCTTTGCAACCCCGTGGTTTGTAGCCAACCAGGCTCCTCTGTCCATGGGGATTCTCTAGGCAAGAATACTGGAGTGGGTTGCCATGCTCTCCTCCAGAGGGTCTTTTCCACCCAGGGATTGAACCTAGGTCTCCCACATTGCAGGCGGATTCTTTACCATCTGAGCCACCAGAGAAGCTCTGCAGTCCAGATGATGTTTAGTAATTCGTTTCTAAGTTACAAGGGAATACCTGGGGGTGGGGGGGACCAACCTAAATTCAGTAGTATAGTCAACACGCTGAACAAAGAAGTGGATTAGAGGGGAAGGAGGGCTTCCCAGGTGGCGCTAGTGGTAAAGAACCCACCTGCCAATGCAGGAGACTTATGAGACTTGGGTTTGATTTCTGGGTCAGGAAGACACCTTGGAGAAAGAAATGGCAACCCACTCCAGTATTCTTGCCTGAAGAATCCCCATGGACAGAGGAGCCCTAGCAAGCCACAGTCCATGGGGTCGCAAAGAGTCGGACACAACTGAACCGACTTAGCACAGCACAGAGGGGAAGGAGGCCTACTCAAAGAGGGGCATTTTCAATGTGTAACAAATTGTGGATGTGGATGTGGAAGTTCCTCTGAGAGCTAATGAATGCACTCAGGTACCCTTCTCAGGAGATATTGTTAAGGCCTCCACTCCAGGGTTGGACTAGGACTATATGAAATTATTTTGCACCTGGTAAGCGCCTTCTGCACTTCCCTGTGGCTCAGACAGCAAAGAACTTGCCTGCCAGTGCAGGAGACATAAGAGACTTGGGTTCCATCCCTAGGTGGGGAAGATCTCCTGGAGGAAGGCACAGCTACCCACTTCAGTATTCTTGCCTAGAGAATTCCATGGACAGAGGAGCTTAGTATAGTCCAGGGAGTCAGCCAGTCCATGGGGTGGCAAAGGGTGGGACACGACTGAGTGACCAACACTTTCACTTTCAAGTGCCTTCTATTTTGCAAGGGCTTCCCTTGTGACTCAGCTGGTAAAGAAGCCGCCTGCAGTGCGGGAGACCTGGGTTTGACCCCTGGGTTGGGAAGATCCCCTGGAGAAAGGAAAGGCTACCCTCTCCAGTATTCTGGCCTGGAGAAGCCCATGGACTATACAGTCCATGGGGTAGCAAAAAGTTGGACATGACTGAGAGACTTACACTTCACTTTCACTATTTTGCATATATATGCAAATACATGATCTCATTTGAGTTTCACAAGATTCCTGAAAAGTCATCATTCCTGAGAAAAATACTAGGACTCAGAGATTAAGTGATTTGTCTATCTGGAGTCACAGTTTGCCTAAAACCAGGTAAATTCTCCAGGCCCTCCCCACTAGCCTGTTTTTGCAAAATAGAGAAGGAGCACTGCTAAGGGAAGGTCATTTCAGCTCTGGACCCAGACTCAGGCTCAAATCTCCTTTCAGTCACAAGTTTGCTTAACGCCCCTTTGCTTTGGTGTCTTCATGTGCAAAATGGGAATAAGGACATTATCCGTGTCAGGCAGGTGGAGTTCCAGTGAGAATAAATAATGGACCGAGCTTGAGCACTTTATATGGGGAGTGTTCCTTGATGGTTTATCATTTTTACTGCCTGGTTGGTTTTCTCTACCCTCCTGTGGATTTCTTACTTTTCCTTTCTCTCCTACAGGCCTTTTTTTTTTTTTTTTTTAAGTCTGAATTTTACCCTGCAGCACCCCATAGAACGTCACAGACCGACAATCATCTCGGGGCAGAAAGTTCAATCATACCTCCCCTATTCTACTCCTGTCCCCGGATTTTGGGACCAATTCTCTTCATCTTGAGCAATCAGTAAAAATGAAAAGGAGAGCTAATGGTAACCCTCCTGCCCCTCCCGCCTCCCTTCCCCCGCGCCGGGGCCCTCTCAGCACGGATTTAGGCGTGGTTTTTTGGTTGGTTGTTTTGAAAAGCAGAGCCACTTTCACTTTCAAGGGGCCCCCAACGTGTTTTCCTGTCCGGGTTCGGGCCCCGGCCTCCTTCTCCAGCAGGCCTGGGATCCTGCCGGCCCACTTTCTCCCTCTCCTGGGAGCCCGTCGCCACCCCGGGCGGGGAGGGTGGACCAGGGGCCGCCGGCCTCTCCGCCGCCCGCCCAGCCACTGGCGCCCGAAGGGGCTTCAGGAGCGGGGCTGGGACCCACAAAGGGACAGAATCACAGACGGCTCAGTGCCCGGCGGCGAGGGCACAAAGAGGGGATACACGGCCCCGCTGGTGCAAGGGGGGCGGGCGATTGATAACGGGGGCTGTCACCCGGGGCCCTTTCCTCTCTCATTTCTGCCGCGATCGCCATGGTGCGAGCGGGGGAAGCCGTGGGGCAGCCCGGACTCCGGGCGCCCTCCCTGCGCCCGCAGCGCGGGCGGAGCGGAGCGCGGCGCTCACTTTGAACTCGCCTTGCGCCCTCTGGTTACACAGCATCCGGGCTGAGAAGCTGGAGGTTTAAAGGAAGCTATGTGAAAAAGGTGGAGGAAGGCGTGCAAAAGAGAAAATTCCAAGCGCATGCTTCAATTCTCTGAGCATGCAGATTCTGATCTGAGGGGATTGGTTTCTTCAGCAGTCATTTCAATGGCTCATCTTAGCAGGAAAGCAGGTTTATCTATAATTTTGCAGATGGGAGGATGAGAAGTTATAAACAGGACTGAGATTAGAACTGGGTCTCTGACTTTCTATTGGTTGTTGTTCAGTCGCTCAGTCCTGCCCGATTCTTTGCAACCCCATGGATGCAGCATGCCAGGCCTCCCTGTCCTTCACTATCTCCCGGAGTTTCCTCAAACTCATGTCCATTGAGTCGATGATGCCACCTACTAAAATACTGAAGATTCTGATCTGAGGGGATTGGTTTCTTCAGCAGTCATTTCAATGGCTCATCCTAGCAGGAAAGCAGGCTTATCTATAATTTTGCAGATGGGAGGATGAGAAGTTACAAACAGGACTGAGATTAGAACTGGGTCTCTGACTTTCTATTGGTTGTTGTTCAGTCGCTCAGTCCTGCCCGACTCTTTGCAACCCCATGGATGCAGCATGCCAGGCCTCCCTGTCCTTCACTATCTCCCGGAGTTTCCTCAAACTCATGTCCATTGAGTCGATGATGCCACCTACTAAAATACTGAAGGTGAAAGTTGGTTGCTGGGAGCCGTGTGAGTTCAGATCACATTTTGCCTCTGTCAGTGCAGCCTTTGGTTATTCAGAATGCTGGAATGGACTATTGTGTTTGGGTGGGTGGAAGAGAGAGAAGGGATGTGCGTGTGTAAGGAATGAAGTTCTTAGCTTAACAATTTCAAGGCCCGTGAGTGGTGTGATTCTTCACATCACAATTAGATAAGTTGGTAACGTCCAAACTTTGCTGTGTTTCAGTGGGTCCTTTTAAGTTTAAAATTCCCTTGAGCTGGACATAAAGAGTAGGGCAGGAGATTGTAGGCTGTGGGCAGTAGGGAGTAGCTCCAAGGGTATGGTTGAGCCAGGCTGAGACAGAACAGTGTGTGGCTGGGCAGGTGGCCTCCCCCACCCCATGCTGTGGGTGTTCACAACCCCCTCCCACCTGGCTCACCCCACTCAAACATCTCTGCTCCAAGCTTACAGGTAATGTGTAGAGCATTTCTACTAAAAGTAGTTGGGGTTCTAACCTTGATTCGACATCTGACAAATCAGGTGAGTAAGAATCTTTACAGTGTAATGGCAACCCACTCCAGTACTCTTGCCTGGAAAATCCCATAGACGGAGAAGCCTGGTAGGCTGTAGTCCATGGGGTCGCTAAGAGTCGGACACGATTGATCAAATTCATTTTCACTTTTCACTTTCATGCATTGGAGAAGGAAATGGCAACCCACTCCAGTGTTCTTGCCTGGAGAATCCTAGGGACGGGGGAGCCTGGTGGGCTGCCATCTATGAGGTCACGCAGAGTTGGACACGACTGAAGCGACTTAGCAGCAGCAACTGTGGTTGCACATTACCTACCAAATGTGTCTTTACTAATGACTGCTTGCCTGCTAAGTCGCTTCAGTCACTTCCAACTCTTTGTGGCCCCACAGACGGTAGGCTGCCAGGCTCCTCTGTCCATGGAATTCTCCAGGCAAGAATACTAGAGCGGGTTGCCATGCCCTACTCCAGGGGATCTTCCTGATCCTGGGATCAAGCCTGTGTCTCTTGGGTCTACCTGCACTGGCAGGTGGGTTCTTTACCACGAGCCCCACCTGGGAAGCACACTGATGACTGCAGTGGAAGGGTAAATCAGCTAACCTGGTTGTGTATATTTGTGTGTGTATATGTGTTAGTGGCTCAGAAATGTTGACTCTTCCGACCCCATGGACTGTAGCTCTGTCCATTCAAAGAAAGCATGTATGGATTACCTAGTCTCTGCCAGACAATTCCTCTTGTAGCCTTTCTGTGGAAGACATTTTGGAGGACTTGAGCTTTGTTTTGTGCTTTGGGATTAGAAGAGGCAAAACTCTAAGATGCTTGTCACTTTCATATTTATATTCTTACTATACCCTCTTGCTTTATTTATTAAATGTCTTTTTAAGGCTGTTCCTAAGGAATGCCATGTTTGGGAATGAGTTGAAGCATCTCAGTCTTTGGTGCTGCTGGAGGAAGGAAGCATTTTGCTGTCAATTAACATCCGTATGCAAAAAAAAAAAAAAAAATTAGGCCGCCAGGCAGAAGACTTATGGACCACTTACCTGTATCAGTTCAGTTCAGTCGCTCAGGCATGTCCAACTCTTTGCGACCCCATGGACTATAGCCCACCAGGCTCCTTTGTCCATGGAATTCTTCAGGCAAGAGTGGGTTACCATTCCCTTCTCCAGGGAATCTTCCCTACTGGGGGACTGAACCTCTGTCTCCTGCACTGTAGGCACATTCTTTACTGTCTGAACCACAAGGTAAGCCCAATAGTTATGGAGTGTGGGCTTAGATGCCTCGAAGCAGGTGGGATCCTCCTGACCCAGGAATTGAACCAGGGTCTCCTGCACTGGCAGGTGGATTCTTTACCACTGATCCACCAGGGATGGTGCCAGGGTGATTTTTTTTTTTTTTTTTTTTTGCTTTAAAGGAGGAGTATGCTCTGAGAATTGTAAGATTTTCACTGGAAATGAGAAATTGTCCCAAACCTAGTCCGGACTGAACTTCTCACATGATGTGTTTCTCAAGTTCCTTCTGGGAGGAAATTAATATACCTGATAAAATACTTAAGTAATTTAAAAATAAACTTTAATGAGCTTAAAGAGAGCCTGCTTCTGGGAGATTAGTTTCCTCCCAGCTCAGCTGACTGTCTGTCAAGAATCTAATGATCTTTAACCAGGGCTGCTGCTCTAGTCCCTCATTCTCTCCCTATTAATGTGTCTTTGCATGGACGCTCATTTAGTCGTGTCCACCTCTTTGCGACCCTATAGACTGTAGCCTGCCAGGCTCCTCTGTCCATGGGATTTCCCAGACAAGGATGCTAGAGTGAGTAGCCATTTCCTCCTCCAGGGGATCTTCCTGACCCAAGGACTGAACCTGGGTTTCCTGCCTTACAGGCAGATTCTTTACCATCTGAGCCACCAGAGAAGCCGAGAAAGGAATCTCTGAATTGGTCTGTTTCTGAACTCTTCTTCTGAAGCAAGTGCTCACAGCTCAACTTTCTGAAGTTTTTTTATTTTTAATTTTCATTTTTGGAGTTCAGACTTGGTTAAGTGTAAAGAGACACTGTTGTTGATGATCACAGGGTAAAGAAGGCATGAGAAAGTCATTAATTTGTCCCGGGTTTTTAACCTGCAGGTAAGTGGGGAACCACTGAGGTTCTGGAGGAGAGTGCTTTAGGAAGGTGGTGGTGTGTATGCCAAAAGCACAGACACATTTATACTGTAAAAAGCACCCCACAACTGCTCATCAAAACCCTGTGGACTGGGAATCCCCTGTGGTCCAGTGATGAAGAATCCACCTTCTAATGCAGGGGACCTAGGTTTGATCCCTGGTCTGGGGCTTCCCCTGGTGGCTAGATGAGAAAGAATCTGCCTGCCATGTGGAGACCCAGGTTTGATCTCCAGGTCGGGAAGTTCCCCTGGAAAAGGAAATGGCAACCCACTCTAGTTTTCTTGCCTGAAGAATCCTACGGACAGGGGCATCTGGTGGGCTGCAGTCCATGGGGTCGCAAAGAGTCAGACACGATTGAACGACTAACACACACTGGGAGCTAACATCCCACATGCTGGGGGAAATGAAACACACACACCACAACTAGAGAGAATCTCGTGCTCCACAACTAAAACTTGACACAGACAAAGAAATATAGAGATGTTACAAAAAATGTGGATTTGAAAAGTTGATAGTAAGAGCTGATTGGCAGCATACTTTCACTCCACCCACTGCCCGCCAATGGTTGCAAACTTTAACCCCCGCTCCATCCAGCCAAATCAAAATTCCTTAGGGAAGGAAACATCATGACTGTTGTTTTTTTTTTACATTTTTTTATTTATTATTTTTTAAATATAAATTTATTTATTTTAATTGGAGGTTAATTACTTTACAATATTGTGTTGGTTTTGCCATACATCAACATGAATCCACCACAGGTATACACGTATTCCCCATCCTGAACCCCCCTCCCTCCTCTCTCCCTGTACCATCCCTCTGGGTCGTCTCAGTGCACCAGCCGCAAGCATCCAGTATCATGCATCGAACCTGGACTGGCGACTCATTTCATATATGATATTATACATGTTTCAATGCCATTCTCCCAAATCATCCCACTCTCTCCCTCTCCCACAGAGTTCAAAAGACTATTCTATACATCTGTGTCTCTTTTGCTGTCTCACATACAGGGTTATCGTTACCATCTTTCTAAATTCCATATATATGCATTAGTATACTGTATTGGTGTTTTTCTTTCTGGCTTACTTCACTCTGTATAATAGGTTCCAGTTTCATCCACCTCATTAGAACTGATTCAAATGTATTCTTTTTAATGGCTGAGTAATACTCCATTGTGTATATGTACCCCAGCTTTCTTATCCATTCATCTGCTGATGGGCATCTAGGTTGCTTCCATGTCCTGGCTATTATAAACAGTGCTGCGATGAACATTGGGGTACACGTGTCTCTTTCAATTCTGGTTTCCTCGGTGTGTATGCCCAGCAGTGGGATTGCTGGGTCATAAGGCAGTTCTATTTCCAGTTTTTGAAGGAATCTCCACCCTGTTATCCATAGTGGCTGTACTAGTTTGCATTCCCACCAACATAAGAGGGTTCCCTTTTCTCATGACTGTTACTTTTTAATGTCTGCAGGTGCAATCAGGGTTGATAACCACTAGTGTAGACACTTTTCTGCTACACTGGTCCCCTATCCATTTTTCTTTCTGGGTACAATTCCAACTGCTCCTCCCTTTGTTCAATTTCTCCTGTACTTTGTTGCCGTAAAGTTTCTTCATTGACTTGGTTGTAATATTACTCCTTTTAATTATCAATGCAATAAATATTCGTGGAACTTTTTATGCCAGGACTATGCTCAATGAGGGCTTCTCTAGTGGCTCAGATGGTAAAGAATCTGCCTACAATATGGGAGACCTGGGTTTGATCCCTGGGTCAGGAAGATCCCCTGGGAAAGGGAATGGGAACCCACTCCCCTGCTGGTGAAGACTCCTGAGAGTCCCTTGGACAGCAAGGAGATTAAACCAGTCAATAATAAAGGAATTCAACACTGAATACTCATTGGAAGGACTGATGCTGAAGCTGAAGATCCAATACTTGGGTCACCTGATGCAAAGAGCTCACTCATTGGAAAAGATCCTAATGCTGGGAAAGATCGAAGGCAGGAGAAGAAGAGGGGCGACAGAGGATGAGATGGTTGGATGGCATCATCAGCTCAATGGAATTGAGTTTGAGCAAACTCCAGGAGATGGTGAAGGACAGGGAAGCCTGGTGTGCTGCAGTCCACGGAGTCACAAAGGTTCAGACACGAGTAAGCAACAAAACAACAACTTCAACCTGTCCCTGTGCAGAAGCCTATTGCAGTTTCATCCTGTAGCTTTTCTGACAGCTGACCCTGACCCACCTGCTTCTGTCTCCTCCCTCTCCCTCTCCCACAGCAGGGACTCAATGTAGGAGACAAGTCTGGTGCCGCTTTCCTTTGTTAAGTCAGACCCTAACTTGCATGAGGGGATGTGCACACAGGCAGAGGTGCCATGAAGTGAATCAGGGTTAAAATTCAGGGCCCTTCTCTTACCCATAATTCTTCTGAGGTTCTTGGAGGGTTATCAGAAATTTTGCATTTGTCTTTGTCAAATGTCTGTATGTGTGCACACGTACACACACATACATACAGAGACTTATGTTCCTTAAACTTCGGGCGCCATACCAGGATCCTTCCCTGGTTTCACATGAAAGCCCTGCACAATCACAGCCCTTCTCAGACGACTACACTCTCAGGCAGCCTGACTTGGCCTAGAAAATTCCATGCCCCAAATGCAATCCCTTAGGCTCTCCCTAGGTCTCTTCACCAACCACAGTCCTCTACGTCTCCCCACTGTTCATCACAGATTACGACTTGTCTCTGATCTCTCTGAGCTTTTCTTGACCAGAATCTGGAGTTGTGCAGATAAGAGCTTTGTCTCTGCCTTAGCTTAATTCTTTGTTTTTGTTTTTCCTAAGACTTTCCCTTTCTGGTCATTTTTCCACGACTGAGAATACAGTTCTCCCCTGCTTGTAAAGGCACATGTCATGGTATAAAATAGAATTCTATTTGGCAGTAAAAATCACCCTACTGAAAGTCTTCATGTAAAACTAGGAGCAGAATTCAAGGTCAGACAGATTTCCTGAGCATGTTGACTGCCCTTTGAAATAATAACTGGAATTAAATTCCAGATCACTAGCTAACTTCAGTTATTTAGTTAGTTCAGCTTCACTTGGGCATTTCTCCCTGCCCTTGGGTGATGTTAGAGAAGCAGCTCTCACAACCTCATCTCCTAAAAAGCCTTCTTTAAATTCATCAAAGGAGCAAACTCTTTCCTGCCACAAAGCATCTGAACCCACTTTTCCCCTCAGCTCAAAGCGCTCTTACCCCACACTCATGAGTAGGCTAATTGCTTCTCATCCTTCATAACTCAGTAATAAAGATGACTATATCTTCCGCAAGTCCACTGTCCCTCTCTCCTAGCACATTTTGCTTCCTTATCAGAAAATGTAATTATGTGTTTGTTTACTTCTCTTTCTCTTTTTTTTCCTGTACCTTCCTTCAAACTATAAGCTCCATGAAGGTAAAGACCATGTCAGCTTTGTCTCTGCTGCATCTGTAGCACAAAACCCTGTCTGAAGACAGATGCCACTGTTACAGCAGGTTAGATCACCTAGCTTGTCCTGGCCTTTCTCACGGTGCAGACAAGAGAGCTATAGAACATTGTCCCAAGCTCCTGGGAGAATTCTTCCAAAATGGCAGGAACCAGGGAAATCTGTTACTGTTATTGCCTCTCTGGGAGCTCAGGCGTTGTCCTCTGAGGTGTTACTGTGATGGGGTGGTCTACCCTGGGTCTCTCTTCTCTCCTGTCCGTGACTCCCCCAGTCAGCTGGCTCTCCTGTGCTTGGTTGCTGACTCAGAAAGGGTGGCCCAGAAGCAATGAAAAGGCTTCCCTGGTGGATCAGTCTGCCTGAAATGAGGGAGACCAGGGTTCAATCCCTAGGTCGGGAAGAACCCCTGGGAAAGGAAATAGCAATCCACTACAATATTCTTGCCTGGAGAATTCCATGGACAGAGGAGCCTGGTGGGCTACAGTCCATGGGGTGACAAAGAGTCAGACACGACTGAGTTACTAACACTTTCCCTTTCAGGAACAATGAACTCCATATCAGAACTGAACGGCCTCACCAAATTCCAGCTAGGACTTCCCTCCACTTAGGACCATGGCGTTTCAGGAGACGCAGGCATTATTTATATAAGGCTCCCCCACAGCAGAAATGGTTGCCAATGGTCCATTTCAAAAACAAGGATAGCTCCCCTGGGCCTGAGGGTGGGCTCTGGTGCTGAACAAGCTTTCTGGGATTCAGCCCCCTGCCCCTCCTGCCCTTTGTTACAGCTTTGAGCCACTCTTCCTCTGTAATAACTTCAGAGGTTCAGAGAGTCATCGGAAAGTTATATTGAATTCAAGGCAAGGCTTCACTCAGACCCAGAGCTCAGGGATTTTCCCTTGGAATCCAATATCTCAGATTTACACCTGGGTATATTGGGAATGTAGTGGGATGGGGGTGGGTAGGAACAGGTTCAGAATATCAGCTTCTTCCATCAAGAATTTATAGTCTGGTCAAATCTGGGTTAGTTTTGGCAAATATTAACTTAGAAGTTGTCTGTTCTGCCTTTTCCTTCTGTTTATTCCTACAGAATGGGATATTTATATGGATACTGACTGTGAATATCTCAGAAACTATGAGGCAACTGCATCATATTTAGTGGTTCAGGGGTCAGTACAACTCTGTAGTCAACATGGCTGAAGACAACGATGGAGCTAGCTCAGCAGGCCTCAACCCTGATGCCCCCTAACCAAAGTATCTGACAGGAAAAGCCACCAGCTAGAGTTCACATTTGAGGCAGAATGAAGTGCTCTGGGGAGTCCTGCAGTCAGAGGACTGCAACACAGAGGAATTAGCAGATCAGAGAGAGCAGGTGAGTGCAGCAGAGAGGCTTTTGCAACTGCAAAAGAGGGCTTTCTTTGACTTCAACATCTTACTGTGTTGTATTTCTGGTATCCAGTGATTTTAGAAGATACATAATGACAAAAGATGCTATGAATTCAGTGGCATTTTTAAATGGATTTATGTCTAACAAAATCAGACATAGAAGGACCTGCACACACTTTAAAAACATAATGTATGTATTTACTTATTCCACATTCAGTTTACATTCAATCTACATTCAGTCCATGATGGATACAAGGACTCCTGAACCGTCGGAACATCTCCCACCCTCTAGGCTTTACAACGCTCATCTTTTGACCATCAGTCAAGACACAGTGTCAAATCACCCAGACAGGAATCAACAGGGTTTGTTCAATAGATGACAAACCCAGGCAGCAGTCATATTCTTCAGAATCAGAAACTAGGTAGATTCTGAGACTACTGACCAAGTGCAGGGAGGCATGGATCAGCACCAGGGAGGAAGGAGCCTCATATGACATGAAGAAGTCCATCCTGCAAACTAAGGCTCAAGGCAGGACTCTGCTTGGTAGAGACTATTGGAGATAGGGGCTGCTAGAACAAGGCAGGCATCTGACAGGTGGAGCATCACAGGATATTGGGGTGTGCAACAACTCTGGGGGCATACAAGAGGTCAGGACCTACCCTTGGGGCTGCTTGCCAGCAAAGGACATTGGCAAGTATGAAAGTTAGCACATGTTGCATAGCAATGGTGTCCTCTGTCTGCAGAGTGCTTACTTCAGTTCTCAGAGGTACTGCATAGTAGATAGGGCTGAAATTGCAGATACCTTCCTACTGCCAGCATTGGCTCAGGACCTGGGGCTAGACTGAGCCTGCCAGTTAAGACAACAGAACATTCTGCTGGACAGACCAAAGACAATGGCTTCAGGAGCCACAATTCTCTGCTGACAAGCCTGAGAGAATGACAGAAACTCCCAGCCTCGTAAACCAGTATCACCAGACTCAGAACACATCAGCACACTCTCCCCAAGATTCTGAGAACTCAAGTAAGTTATTTAGGAAAAACAGAGAGAGGTGGAATAATTTCTGAGTCTCCCCTCTTTTTTGCACTCCACATGCATAATTGCATTCGGTGGGGGAAAACATTAATACTTAGGGCCTCACTTCCAAAAAAAGAAAAACAAGAGTGAAACAGCTTTATGGGCAGAATCTTTGTGGGCTCCCTCGATTCAAATCCTTATTGTGATTCAGGAGCCAAAAGCTTTTCCACACTGCCCCCACAACTCAGACTGAAGCTGCCTCTCCAGACTGGAAGAAACAGCTCCTAGAAACAGTAACCCCCTCCCCAAGCCCTACAGAAACTGTTTCACATCCTTTGTCTAGGCATCAAAAACAGGATGATTAATGTAGATGGTGGTGATGCTTAAAAAAGGATTCCTGAGACCCAGGGATGTTATCTAACTGCAAGTGTCTCAAAAATGCTTTTCACAAGCCACAAAGCACTCTCCATCAAACACAGCCAACGGAGCGGCCACGAATGACCAGGACAATAAATTGAGATGAGTAGTGCTCAGAATAGTAAAAAGTTCCAGGAATGGCCTAAAGTCAAAACAATGCATCGTGGTGGGGAGGGAATTCTACCCTGAGACTAACATTCATGGATGGTAATAAATAGAAACTTCAGAAAGAAGGAAAGAGCCCAACATAGGAACAGGGCAAGCACAGGGACAGTTGGGAGCCCCGTAAGGCTGTTAGGTGACACCCAATTCCAACCCCACCTCAAGAGGATCATTTTTTAGCAACAGATGATTATAGTTAATTCAAGAGGAAATTTTCATGGGAAGCCTTAAATTTTCTTTCTGTTTTATGCTAGTTCAAATCCTTTGGAGGCAGCAAGGATTCCTACTTGGACCGAAGTTTCCACTTGGCTCATGCACTAAGGGAGGCATCTTAAGGTAGGACCCTGACCCAGGCACCCCTTCTACAAACCAGATGGGGTAGCCTCCTCAAAGCATGAAGGAAAGCCTGTTTTCTTTCCTCTAGCCATTCACATCCCAGGACAGAGTTTCCATGGGCAGGAACAGGCAGGCCTTCTTCTCTTCCAACGTAATCATCTCCCTCCACAACACAGATATACTTCATCCCCCATGTCACAGGCTTTAAGAAACAGTAAGAAGAACCGCATCAAGAGCTGGTCATTTACTGTCTACCAATTTTGAGCTCCATGCCCTGTGCTACCCAGGCGGCAGTTACTGCCTAAAGTTTTCGGCATAAGAGATGCTTCCAGTTGTCTACACAACTCCTCTCTACTTTCCTTCTAAGGGAAACCTGATTAAGCTCTCCTGCAAGATGCTTAAGCAATACATGAGACATTGACCCCAACACCATCTCCAGAGGTAGATGCTGATATATGTAGGGTCTAAATGAATCATGGTGAGCCCATTTGCTTTGCCGGAGAATGGCCCAGGAACACAGACAGAAACTCACAGCCTTCTTCTAGCAACTATTAGTAGTCTAGGGGTACACGTGTGACCTAAGTTGGCCCAACCAGCATGAAGGCAAGGACTTCCGATTTATACTCTGTCTCTTTCCCTCTCCCTCCGTCCTTCTCCCTCTCTCTCTCTGTCTTTCCCTCTGGGTGTGAATATGGAAGCACATTGCCCCTGTTGCTGCTAGGAAACCATTCTGAGAACAAGCCAACACAGGGAGACAGGTTAAGTCAGGAACCACTGAGAAATGAAGTCAGAACTCTAATCATAGAAGTCCTGGAGCCTTCCCACCTCAGGACTTCTTGATGTGTGGCACAATAAATGCCTTTATTATTTAAGTTAACTTGACTCAAATATTCTGTTCCTTGCAGCCAAAAACATCCTAACTGATATACCTGAAATAAAATTGTTTCATTTCTTTTGCTCCCATCTTGCCTCTCATTTTTTTTTTTTTTTTCATTCCTTCCTTCCATTCGAAGGAGGCAGCCTAGCTCTCCTGCTCTTGTGGCTGTGTGGCCTTACTTAGGCAAATTCTTCAATCTCCCTGGTCTTCAGGGTCCTCATATTTAATGAAGGAGTTGGCTAGAAGGATCTGTAAGGTCCCTTCAGACTCTAATATTATAGTACAAACATTAAACAGTATAATACCTCCACTAAAAAGACATGTCATATCAAGTAGGTAAACCACTGAGTTCAGTTCAAACCAGTTCAAGCTTAAGGCAGAGAGTTGCCAAGACAATAAAAAAAAAGATGGCTTGAGAAGACATGAAGCAACCTCCCGTACACAGCAGGCTTCAAGTCAATGAACACAGAAAATCAATGAGGCGAACACCATGTACCCCTGAGAATGAATGAGGTGAAAATAAATTGACCACAAAATTGTATGTTCCTTTTTATACTCAGCCAAATATACTCTATATTCCCAGTCACTCTCTTGTGCCTCCCAGCTCTGACAACCCCAAGAAGAGAAGGAGAAAGGGACTCAGTGCCTCATTCATGAGAAGGACAGCAGAAAGCACTGGAATGATTGCAGAAAGAAGGAACTTTATATAGGCCAAGAGGCTCTGAGAGTCAATCTCTACAGCATTTTTTTCCTTCTATGTTCACGTGGGCATTTCATTCATTTTGAGTCTCCAGTTACTGTATACTGCATGGACCAACGACTGTTTCAGTTCAGAGGAGAGTTGCCCAGTAAAGGGCTGTTTGGGAAGGCTTGCTGCCCCTATTAACCCATCGCCTCCAGCAAGGCAGAGATGAAGTGAAGGTTAAAGGAGCACACGTAATTGGGTAGCAGACTATTTGTGAGTAAGAGCAGGACAATACTATGCTTAAGGCTCCAGGGACAAGCGAGGTATTCTATGTTCCAGGGAGTGATGGTGGTGACATCCTGGGAGAAATGCCTTTGGAATCCAAGTCAGGAAAGGAAGAGGACACTATTTACACTGTTATTGAACCCCAACAGTGCAGACATGCCACCATTTAGCATGAATATGTGTGTTAATCGCAGAGTTGTGTCCAACTCTTTGTGAGCCCATGGACTGTAGCCCAGCAGGCTCCTCTGTCCGTGGAATTCTCCAGGGTGTCCAGGCTAACTCTCCAGAATACTCACAGTTTCAAAACATCAATTCTTTGGCTCTCAGCCTTCTTTATGGTCCAACTCTCACATCTGTACATGACTGCTGGAAAAATCACGGCTGATGTTCATGAAGAGAGAACACCAACCATACAAGCAGTGGGTCTTCTGTCTTCTCTACTGTAGACAGCAGGATGCTCTCTTGACTCAGGGCCTTGGCTTAAAATTAACTTCAACCATAGAAGGGGCTTGTTATCACTGTTGGGATTTAGTATGTGACAGGTATACCTTAGACTCCGCAAAGTACAATGCATGTTGAATCCCTTCATGCTTGAACTAGACTGACCTGCTTGAAAGAACAATAGTACGAACAGCCTTAAGTCAGTTTGGAAAGTGGAGAAATGCTTGTGTCCAGGCCCTCGCTTCCTGAACCTTGGATTCTCTGCCTACCTTCCAAAGTCCCCAGTGCTCTCAGGCAGCCCTAGCTCTTAGTCACCCCCATCCCAGCCCTTCTTCCTACCCTGTTGACAACTGGAATTTGCTGTTAAAACTTTGCTTTTCCTAAATAGGTCCCTGAAGTTTAACTCCAATCATCCTGCTGTCCCTATGCAAACATAAGCACCCAAATCACATCTCCTGCCTTTAGTGACTTATGAAATAGCTACTTTGATAAACTTCAATTCAATGAATTTATGCTCAGAGAGTAAGGACAGGCCTCATGTACTGGTCTTTCTAGAAATATTTTCTCATTGAGGAAAAACTCTTTGAGTATTTACTATGTGCCAGACACTGAGTTAGATCCTGGGGGGCAAGGATGGCTAAGAGAGGACCCCTGCCTGGAAGAGGCCCCTCACCCAGTGGGAAAAGCAGACACTTAGTACAATTAGTACTGGGCAGTGCACAATCAGAGTATTTGGAAGAAGGAGCTGGGAGAAAGCAAGGAGTGGCTTAAAAGTTGAGAATCTTACATGCTGGCTCCAGCTGGCACAGGAAATCCAATAAGATAAAGAAATCTTAGCATATCCATTAGAAGACTGAAACAGCAATACAGTATACTAATGCATATATATGGAATTTAGAAAGATGGTGACAATAACCCTGTATGCGAGACAGCAAAAGAGACACAGATGTATAGAACAGTCTTTTGGCCTCTGTGGGAGAGGGAGAGGATGGGATGATTTCGGAGAATGGCATTGAAACATGTATAATATCATATAAGAAACAAATCACCAGTCCAGGTTTGATGGATGATACAGGATGCTTGGGGCTGGTCCACTGGGCTGACCCAGAGGGATGGTACGGGGAGGGAGGTGGGAGGGGGGTTCGGGATGGGGAACCTGTGGGGGATTCATGTTGATGTATGGCAAAGCCAATACAATATTGTAAAGTAATTAGCCTCCAATTAAGATAAATAAATTTAAATTAAAAAATAATAGTAAAAAAAGTTAAAAAAAAAAAAAGAGAAGACAACTTGTAAAAAGTCTACCTGACCAATCAAGGTGATGACCAATGTCTTGGGAGGCTTGGCTCACAAGTCTTGAGTATTTTCTGCCCTGGACCAGGTGATCACTGGTCTCTTCCTGCTCCCAGTTGGGTATAAGCTAGGTTGGAAATATTCACAGGATCCTAGATGAATGGCAGAAAAAGTGACCGCCAATTTAAACTTGAGTCCTGTCTTGCTGGAAAACTGCATGGTGAGGCTGGATTTGAGAAAGCCAAAGACAGAGTGACTTGATATTGACAAAGATTCACTTTCTGACAATCCTGTTTCCCTTTAGACCTGCAGTAATATGTGTATTAGCGGGGGTTGGTGATGGACAGGGAGGCCTGGCGTGATGTGATTCATGGTGTTGCAAAGAGTCAGACACGACTGAGCAACTGAACTGAACTGAATTGAACTGAGCATGCGTGTGTGTTCAGGTGTGTCCGACTCTTTGAGACCCTATGGACTGTAGCCCACCAGGTTCCTCTGTCCATGGGATTCTCTAAGCAAGAAAACTGGAGTGGGTTGCCATGCCCTTCTGCACGGGATGTTCCTGACCCAGGGACTGAACTCACATCTCCAGTGTTTCCTGCATTGCAGGTGGGTTCTTTACCGCTGAGTCACCGGGGAAGCCTGAAGGCTAGCAATACCTGCAATTTTAGAGGGGCTATAAGGATTCAGTCCCTGGGTTGGGAAGATCCCTTAGAGGAGGGCATGGAACCCACTCCAGTATTCTCGTCTGGAAAATCCCATGGACGGAGGAGACTGGGGGGCTACAGTCCGTCGGGTCACAAAGAGTAGGACATGACTGAAGCAACTACACACACACACACACACACACAAATTCATTTGTTCAAGATCCCAGTATCCTGGGGGTCACTCTTTCAGCTCTGTGAGAAAATGATGGCTGTAAAAGTGACTATCCAGGCAGGGTGTGGTCTCAAGATGCAAAACACTGCAAATTGCTTTGAAAGCATTTTACCATGATGATCCAGATTGAAAGGTGATAGAGCAATTTGGTTTTGCTGAAAGAGGTGATTGTGTGAAAGCTAACACCTACGGTAATTCTTTTCAAAGCAGCTTGGAGTGCTGTCTTTGCTCACGTAGATCACACATCTGGTCTGGGCATCCAGAACCAATGTCTGGTTACATGAGGCGCTTCTCAGGCTTGACATGAGGACAGTTCACAAGATTGCAAATATCTGTATAACCTTGGGTTTCTGACTCTAGGTGCTGTGTTTCTGCAATGGGAGTCTTACATGTTGGAAATGACTGATAATCTCTGGAGGTGCTAAAAGCATTACTGCCAATATCTAATCTTTGGGGGCCCAAAGAATTGTTTTCACTCCCACTTTCATGTCTGCGCAGTTATCTACCCAAGTGTCACCATATGGTGTTTCTGTCTCTGCAAGTCTTCATCAATCCGATTAACACGTTTGGCTTGTGTTAAAAGTTCAAAATAAAATCAAATACTGCTAATAACATTTTTAGATTTTTATATATTTTAATTTTAGGGTGTATCTTAAAATTATAATAAAATCTCTATTACATATAACTTAAAATTTTTTTTCTTAAGAAAATTTGTAGCATTCCAGGTTTATTAAAAACCATTTCTGTCTTCTTTTACTATAAAGAAGTAAAAAACCTGCAGTTTCCTTCTGTTATGAATTATATCTTCCAAAAAAATGTGTTTGAGTCCTTGTTACCTGTGAATGTGACCTTATTTAGAAAGTGGGTCTTGGCAAATGTAATCAAGTTAAGATGAGGTCATACTAGATTAGGGGCAGACCCTAGTCCAATGACTGGTATTCTTTTCTTTGTTGTTTGCGGCACTGGGTCTTTGGGCTTCTATTTTTGGGAAGCATGGGCTTAGTTGCCCCACAGCCTGTGGGATTTAGTTCCCCTACTAGGGATCGAACCCACATCCCTGCATTGGAAGGGAGATTCTTAACCACTAGACCACCAGGGAAGTCTCATGATGTTCCTATAAGAAGAAAGACATTTGGATAGACACACAGACTCACAAGACGAACCACCTGAGACAATAAAGACAGGATTGGTGGTGTGCTGCCACAAATCAAGTGATGTCAAAGTCACTGGCAACCACTGGAAGCTACAAAGGCAAGGAAAGATCCTCCTCTAGAAACTTCTAAGGGAGCATAACTGTACAGACACCTTGAATTGGAACTACAAGCCTCCAGAACTGTAAGAGAACACATTTATATTGTTTCAAGCCATCCAGCTTGTGGTACTTTATTGTGGCAGCCCCAGGACCTGATACAGCTTCCTTGTCTGACACTCGTGTATTAGGTGTTGAGTAATACAGTATTTGCCTTCGAAGGGCTTGTGAATACCTATGCTTATTTCTGAGATGAGTAAGTTGAATTGTACAAGTAATATCTTATCACATGGGATGCACAGAATTCCAGAGATCAGCAGCCAGAAGTCTCAGTTTGGGGGCTTTAGTGAAACAGCCTAAAGGGTGGGCTAGAGAGGAGTGCAATGCTGTTTATTATAAAAGATTCAGAACTCAGTCTCACAGACTTGTGCTGCTGTGTTGTTAATTACTTGGGGATTTCCACTACAAGGAATCTGATCAGTTTGAGAAATCTGTGAAGGATGCAAGTTCAAGTAAGTGACACCAACAAATGTGTCTCCTTGATTTGACCACGGTTTCATGTGTTCTGTAAAGAAGATGGTGACATTTGATATGGTTTTATTGTTTATAATTTGTGGTTTGTAAGTTTCATCAGGTGGGAAGTTAGGGCAGGCTATCACTAGATTGCAGGTGGCTCCTTGTCTCACAGTTGAAATAATAAACCGTATGTTTTGTTCAAAGTTTATGTTATAACCATATTTTATTTTAATTTTTCCCCAAGTTAGTCATTATTAAAACAGATACAAATGCTGATCATAAAATAGCAGAGTGGACAATCTTACAGTAGGATCTGAGAAAATAAGCTCCCTTAAATTTGACCTTAAATTTGACCCAAGAATTATCCACTTATTTAAGTCTCAGTCTTGACTCTATTTTTTTTAACCTGTAAAAGGTAAAGTGAAAGATAAGTGAATAACTGGCTCATCTGCCCCATCCCGAACCTAATCTCTCAGAATTTTTTATTATTTAATAGCAGTAAACTTTAGTTCGGGTTGTCAAGCTAGAAACCTTTAGAGCAACTGATTCTCCCCTCTGACACTGCTCCCGTCTAACTGATCACCATATCAAGCCTACCTACCACATCTACCAACCATTCCCTGGAAGAGGCACACACCGTCTGATCTGCCTCAAGAGTGATGGCTCTGTGGTTCCTAAGTCGAGGTGATGTGAAAGAAGTGAATTCTAGAATGGCCTGAAACAGATGCTGGAGCAGTCAGCCTGAAGTGGAGTAACTGAGGAAAGAAGAGTTTGTTATTTTAAGTCATGGGCAAATCCTTTTTAGAAGCAGATGAGTGTCCATTTAAAGTAAGATAGTCGTGGAGAATGAAATGGCAACCCACTCCAGGATTCTTGCCTGGGAAATCCCATGTACAGAGGAGCCTGGCAGATTACAGTCCATGGGGTCGCTAAGTCAGGTAAGACTTAGCAACTAAACAAAACAACAACATTCAAAATGTGAGATATTTTTCAAAATGTAAAATGTTCATGGACTTTAAGTCAGCAATATAGCTTCCAGGAATATCCTGTGACTATTACAACTAGTGCTTGTAAGAAATGACACACATAAAAAGTTTTTCATGGCAGAATTGTCTGTGATAGCAAAAGATTAAAGCAACTTGAACGTACACTGGTTTGACATTGATAGAAAAAGGATGATGCAAGCATACAAAAGAATATTATACAGCTATGGAAAATAATTGGCAGATCCAAATGTACAGATGTGGCAGAATCTTCAAAATCTAGTGTGAAGTGAAAAGATGTAAGGCAGTGTCTATAATGTTCTACCAAAACATGTATACACACAAACACACACAAGTTTACAAGTGGTATTTACAGGCACACACACAAATGTTCTAACCTGTGTATTTTATAGCATGTATCTAGACAGATAGATATTTGAAACAATCATCATCTTCTGAAAAAAAAAATTGGGTATCGAAGGGGCAGGACCATAGAAAACTTGCTTTTTACTATATACCCATGGCTCAGTGGTAAAGAACCCGCATGCCAGTGCAGGAGACATGGGTTCAGTCCCTGGGTTGGGAAGATCCCCTGGAGGAGGAAATGGCAACCCACTCCAGTATTCTTGTCTGGGAAATCCCATGGACAGAGGAGCCTGATGGACTACAGTTCATGGGGTCACAAAAGAGTCAGATATGACTTAGTGACTAAACAACAGCAGCAACTATTTTTTAACCTTTTAAATTTGGATGTTGTGCATGTGATTACTTGAAAATAAGTTGATTAAAGTAACTATAGAAAGCAGAAAAAAATAAAAATAAAGCAAGTTGGCATCTGCATTGGGACACATGTGTGCACAGTGCTCTTGTGTCTGTTCTATACCCCTGGGCCCAGGTGGAGGGGAGGGCTAGACTTGGAGGACTCAGGAGGGGAGTGGACCATCCAGCCACAAAGAGAGAAGCAAGTGCAGCTCCCCGCTCCCGTGCTCAATGCACCTTGTATGGTGGAGGGGGAACACTCGATGGAGTGAAAGAGGCTCCCCTGCGAGGAGAGCCCCACAAAGCCTGGTAAGTGGAGGCATTCTCTGCCCCCAGGAGGAAACAGTGGCCCCGCCTGGGCTCTGGCCTGGACTCTGTGGTCACACACTATAATCCTAGTCAGCATAACTAGGGGAAGCCTTGATAAAAGTCGAGGTACCCTCTGTAGCACATTTGCTCAAGCTTGTTTGTTGTTGGTTCCATCACTAAGCTGTGTCCCACTCTTTGTGACCCCACGGACTGTAGTATCCAGGCTTCCCTGTCCTTCACCATCTCCTGGAGTTTGCTCAAACTCATGTCCATTGAGTTGGCGATGCTCAAGCTTGAGTGCGTTTCTATTGTATCATCCACCACTGAAAAGTTCTGCAACAAATGGGGCACAGCAGACTTGAGGCATTCCTGGCACCAAGCGAGCTCACCAAGCTAGCTCAGGGAGCAGGCAGATGGGCGATGCCAGCCTGGCTCCAACCCTACTTTATGCAGTCTGGAACATCATTATGGTGTGGGGTGCCTCTGCAGGTCAGTAGGTGCTGAATTCATCTCTTTTTATTAACTGTTCAGTAGACCTTGGGCTGCAGCACATTTTGCAGAGAATATCTGGGCTGAGATAAGACCATTTCAGCCTAACACTTTTATTGGAATGAGCAACTGCTCTAAAGCCTATAAGTGAACCTCAGTGGACCCTTAAGCCACTCTTTTGAAGACCCGGCATCTTTTCCCAATGGTACCATATGTTGTCAGATGGCCTATAGTGGAATCATTTTTATTCTACAGGATAATCGTTACCTAATGCTGGCCTGTGGGAAGTCCCATCCTGCAGCTAAGTTACTGATACTCCATGGGGCCTAAAATAAAGACTGTGAAGAGGGTTTCTCCTTTAAGGTCAAGGTATTCACTTAGTCTAGGTTATATCTTTTGTATATGTTCAGGAGTTTGAAAATGCCCTTTCTAACTGAATCTAAGTGTGAGTGAACAGTCAAATCCAGAATGTGGAACATTCTACAAGACAACCTGCCTGGATTCTTCAAAAGAGTCAATATAGTGAAAAACAAATAACTTTTTAAAAACACATGGTGAGGGGGATTGTTCCAGATTTTAAAAATACCAGAGAGATGTAACAATTAAATGCAATGTATGGGATAGGATTGAATCTTGGATAGGGGGAAAAAAGTCTTTTAATATAAAGGAGATTTTGGAAACAACTGGGGAAACTTGAATATGAATTGCTTATTAGATGGTATTGAACTCAGGCTAATTTTCTTAGGTGGAACAATGGTATCAAGCCTACTTACCATATCTACCAATTGTACTCTGAAAAAGGCATGCACCATCTAGTCTGCCTCAAGTGTGAAGGTTCCATGGTTCTTAAGCTGAGGTGGTGGAGAAAGTGTGGTTGTTTTGGAAAATTTCTTCTTAGAGGAGCATAACAGAGCATTTAGGGGTGAGGTGTCATGGCGTCTGCAGCTTTCAAATGGTTCCTCAGGAAGAAAAGTTAGCATGCATGCCACGTCACTTCAGTCATGTCCAACTCTTTGCAACCCTATGGACCATAACCGGCCAGGTTTCTCTGTCCATGGGATTCTCCAGGCAAGAATACTGGAGAAGGTTGTCATGCCCTCCTCCAGGGGTCTTTCCGACCCAGGGATTGGACCTGTGTCTCTTTTGTCTCCTGCATTGGGAGATGGGTTCTTTATCACCAGCACCAACTGGGAAGTCCAGAAACCAAGCAAATGTGGCCAAATGTAAACAATTTGTGAAAATGGGTAAAGGGAATATGGCTATTCACTGTGATATTATTTCAGTTTTTCAATAGGAATGAACTCTTTCAAACTAAAAATCAGAAAGTAAGGTTCAATTTTTCTTTTTTTTTTTTTTGACTTTTTTTTCTAGTCATTTTATTTATTTATTTATTTTTACTTTACAATATTGTATTGGTTTTGCCATACATCAACATGAATCCACCATGGGTATACACATGTTCTCTATCCTGAACCCCCCTCCCATCTCCCTCCCCGTTATCATCCCTCTGGGTCATCCCAGTGCACCAGCCCCAAGCATCCTGTATCCTGATATTTTATTGGTACCATAAGTTTGGACTGTACTCCCTTGCATGATGTAAATACTTTAATATGCAAGCATGTTAGAAACACACAGCTCAACAATCCCCTTCCTTTACAAAATGATGGTCACAGGTGATAGCTGCTTTGTATTAATTTCCAAAATAAAGAATTGGGATATTAAAGAAAGTAAAAAAAAAAATTGTCTAGAGAGTGCCCCAGTGCATGGTTTGTGCTATTCAGAGGTCTCCAGCATTCTTCATGTATGACACATGAAGAAAATGGTAATATTCACATGGCCAATGGGATGAGGCTGCCAATGTCTGAAGACGACAAGTGTAGAAACTCTGGCTACCCCCAGGATGAAGGGGCCACTGTCTTGGCACACCCATGAGCCATCTGGGCACACAAGTGTACCATTGTTCACAGATTGGGAAACTCTGCTTTGATGCACAAAAGTTCTATGGACTGTTTTAGACATGACTTGAAATGTTTGCTTGAGAAAGCCTGGCTAGTGCACGTCCCACACACTGTGGATTCATACTTATGATACTATGAATGAGGCTGAGGTATCACTGCATATTTGTGATAGCACTAAATACCAGCGCTGTGACCTATTTCTCTAACACGCTTCCATCTGTATCATCACTCATTGCAACACTTGTTATGATGGATCTTGAGTTGTAACAAGGTTAACAACGAGGCAAACTCCTACAGGAGCATATGGAGCAAACTCAGGAGCTAATGTTCTGTCTCTGGCTTTGTGATTCAGTCCAGCCTAAATGGATTGAGAGAGGCAAGAAATGAATCTGAAAACAGACGCCCAGAAAGGAAAAGTTAGCCCAGCTTAATTCAAACCTTGCTGCTAAGTCGCTTCAGTCGTGTCCGACTCTGTGCAGCCCCACAGATGGCGGTCCACCAGGCTCCCCCATCCCTGGGATTCTCCAGGCAAGAACACTGGAGTGGGTTGCCATTTCCTTCTCCAATGCATGAAAGTGAAAAGGGAAAGTGAAGCCACTCAGTCGTGTCCGACTCTTGGCAACCCCATGGACTGCAGCCTACCAAGCTCCCCCCATGGGATTTTCCAGGCAAGAGTACTGGAGTGGGTTGCCATTGCCTTCTCCCTCAAAACTTGCTAATGAAGTAATATTTTGTGTTTAAAGCTCAAAATTCTGAAGTTCTAAATAATTAATTTAAAATTAAATTTCTATATTAGGAGGCTGTTTTAATGAAGGGGGATGGGTACTAACTAACTTTATAAGACTAGTTTCTTAACCATCCTGGTGCCTGATGACTCAGAAAAAGATGCATGGTTTTCATCCTCAAGAGATTCTATTTAGATTGGTCTGGCAGCCTATTTTTCAAACCCTTTTCACCCAGGTGATTCTAATGTGCCACCAAATACTGATGCCTAGAATCAAGATGATAGTAAAAAAACTGAGAGGGCTTCCCTGGTGGCTCAGTGGTAAAGAATCTGCCTGCCAGTTCAGGAGACACAGGTTTGATCCCTGGGTCAGGAAGATCCCCTGGAGAAGGAAATGGCAACCCACTCTAGTATTCTTGTCTGGGAAATCCCATGGACAGAGGAGCTTGGTGGGCTATAGTCCATAGAGTTGCAAAGAGTTGGACATGACTTAGCCACTGAACAGCAACAAAAAACTGAGAAAGGTAAAGTGTTTTACAAATATGAGACATTAGCTTTATTATGTAACTACAATACTTTCCTCTCTGTCTTCTCCCAATTTCCCAACATGGTTAACTCAGTGTATTTGAAGTAGAGTTGTTCTATTTTTTTCTGGAATCCCTGTAGCCTTATTCTTTCTAGTGCCTGGCAAAGACCCACATGCCCTTGGTTGGCACAAAAGAGGTAACGAGAGACTAACACCATGAGTATATGTGAGCGTGCTATTGATTAAAAGTGTGCTTCCTCTTACAAGCCAAATAATGTTGTTTTGTGTCATTTATTGGTCTCGATTAATCATAGATTTTCTTCCTTCCATTAACGTGGGCATCTCAGACTTCTTTGCATTGACTGAGTGTCTGCACTGAGTACAAGGTAGATACAGAAAATCAAGTAGTTGGGCCATTGTTTAATTCCAGACTCATTTACAACTGTTTGTTTCTTAAGACAAACTTGTTAGCCAATAAAAACATGGAAATAAGATGATTTATAGACAAAGATAAAAGTGTGACTTGCTGAGATTTGCAAGATTGGCTAGTATGACCCTGCTAAGTCACGTCAGTCGTGTACGACTCTGTGCGACCCCATAGATGGCAGCCCACCAGGCTCCCCCATCCCTGGGATTCTCCAGGCAAGAACATTGGAGTGGGTTGCCATTTCCCTCTCCAACGCATGAAAGTGAAAAGTGAAAGTGAAGTCGCTCAGTCGTGTCCGACTCTGTGCAACCCCATGGGCTGCAGCCTACCAGGCTCCTCCATCCATGGGATTCTCCAGGCAAGAGTACTGGAGTGGGGTGCCATTGCCTTCTCCAAGTAGGATCCTAGAGAAGTAAAAATCACACAGGCTCAAACATTCTAGTGAAGACAATGATGATGTTTACTATCTCTCAGACCCTGTTCTAAATGCTTTTTACCCATTAACTCATTTAACCTTCACAGCACCTCTATGGGTTAGACACTATCATTTACATCTCCATTTTACAGGTGAGGAATCTGAGAATAGGTTCGTTCTAAACTTGACTTCTGGAGAAGGAAATGGCAAGCCACTCCGGTATTCTTGCCTGGAGAATCCCAGAGACAGAAGAGCCTGGTAGGCTGCCATCTCTGGGGTCGCACAGAGTCGGACACGACTGAAACGACTTAGCAGCAGCAGCAGCAGCAGACTTGACTTCACCACTAATTAGCTGTGTGAGTTTGGTTATGTTGCTTCATCTATGAGGTTCTGTTTTGTGATTGGATTAGTGAGTCTCTAAGGCTCCTTTCTGCTTGATGGTTCAGTAACTTGAGTGAGTTATAAATTCCTAATTTGGTGCAGTGATTTATTCTTTCTATCCTTGCATAGTGTAGAAATGAGTGAGAAAATGATGAAAATGCCAGTAGTAGTATCAGTTGAGCCATGGCACCTCAGGGTACATAATTGCTATCTTTTGTAATATTTCATAAATACTGATCAAACAACTGCTAGTATACTTATGATTCAAAGAATGATACTTATGCTAATACATCTGACAATGATGCAGCTACATAGTTAAGACTTTCCATTCTCCTTTCAAACTTGAAAATGTGGACAGTGAGATTGAGATGTAGGTAGTTAAAATACCCGAGAAACTTAAGAGGACTGAAGTATACTCTTTTACTCCAAATGGCTAGAGGATTAACGGGCAATATTCTTCTCTGGGGTGACTTACTCATTCCAGAGAAAAAACATCCTAAAGGGGAGGCTATATGCAACGAAAGCCAATTTTAAAATCATTCAGGTCTTTTTTCTGCTTTACCACTGGAACCTTGAAATGTATGATTTTCTATTCTCTATCTGCAAATCTGGGTGTTCTCATGGCCATGTATTAAAAATTTATGAAAAAGGGGACAGATAGATGGTGGAAAATATTCTCAGCTGTGTATGTCTACCTGGCACTTCTAACATTCTATTCTCCATGAAACTATGAAGTTTAAGGATTTCTCCAAGTATTCCAATGACTCACATCAATGAAGGTGGTAAATATGTTGGGCCAAAACATCAGAAACATCTTTGTCAGCAGGGAGCAGAAGTTATATTAATTAAAATGTTCTGAGAAGTTACAGGGTACACACCCAACGAGTCATGAAACTATTTTAATCCTAATTAAGGATGTTCCCTCCTGGCATCTAGTAACATGGGAAATTAGAATAGAAAAGTCTGCAGCATATCTAGAAGTAGAGTCAGTGGATTTAAGCTGAATCCCCCCAAGCTAGGAACAGGGCATATTTTGATAGAAAACCACTGTCTTATTAATTGATGTTTATTCAACCTTCTCTCCATGTTCAGAGTTGATTAGGGAAAGGGAGAGAGCGAAAAGGTCAGAAACAGGTAAAATTTGGGTAGAAGAGTGAAGGGCTTGAGCTACTGAGAAACAGTCAGTGACCTTAGGAGGGAGCAACGTTATGGAATGGAGGGTGTCTCCCACTATAGAATCACTGGCCTACTCTGACACAATTGTCCATGTGGGTCCAAGAGCCTTAGCATCCAGACTTTTGGAAAGAAATGATGCCACCAGGATTTTCAGCCTATGACCTAGATAAATTCTTCTATTTTAGGATGATTTGGTGATTCACAGTGAAAGCTTAGTATTTTTCTGCAGAGATTCTGAAAACCTAATAAAGCTATTGGGACATTTCCTCACTGTACCTCATCATGTGTACAGACTGAGTATACATATTTGGATGTAATCATGAGCTGACACCTCCGTTGTCAAGAACATCATCATTAATATTTTCAAGCATTAGTGCATAGATGGAACTTTCATCACTGCAAAGTGTGAGTTTAATCCAGACTGAAGAAAGAGGAGGTAGCATCGTGTTATCTGGACCTCACATTTCTGGTAAAGCATCAGTTTCCAAATGACAACATCTAGGCTCATCCTTCTCACTTGAAAATGATTTGAGAGGCACGAACGTGGGTTAACATTCAGAGAGAGAGCATTTGTGCTCCTTAAAAAAGGATTTCCTGAATGGGAAAAGAGAAAAACATTACTTTTTGATTTGTGGTGATACAGAATAATGATTCTGTGAGTTTGAAGATACTTCTTTTTTCAACTTTAAAGCTGAAAGAGCATTCTTATTCATTGAATGGCTTCTGTTGGTACTGGTAGAATTGACCTTGGAGAGAGGGAGGAGAAACTAGCTTCTGGTCAGAGGACAAGCTCCTGAGCTTGGTTAGTTCTACCAGGAAGGAGTGAACGCAGTAGTTCTGGCCCTACCACCCATGTGTACCCTTGGTTAGTACTCTGTAGAGCAGAACTCACAAACTGGGAGTGTATGACATTCACATTAATTCGCATGTGTAACTCTGTCAGTTACAACACCACTAAAAGACAGCCTAATAGAACATTATGCCATAGATGACTCTAATCGGCACAACATACTGGTTTCTGAGCATTCTCAATTTGTTTATCAGAACGAAGTTGATTCTTTTTTAATGACTTTGCCAGTTTCTTGTTGTGTTCCATGGCTTTCACAATATTTTCTTCTACATGGTTTTACCTTGTGTGGGAAAGGCCCTACCACAATTAACGTTGAACTGGTTATCACAAACTGGTTTAATAGGATCAAGACGATGTGGACCAACTTGAATGCTGTTAGATAAAAAAAGTTGTGGCAGCAAAAGATGGATAGATAGATGTAAAAATTGTTGTAAGGGGAATTTTTGCCTGGATTCAGTCTAAATACATATCAAAAAATTGTAAAATAGAATCTACCAGCTAAAACTAATGAGCACAAAACTGCATTGATTTGGCCCAGGGTGGACAAATAGAACATCTGGCATATTTGGCACCAATGACACAGCTGGCATTGTTGGAAACGTTTCTGCAGAAGGTACAGATGCAGAAATGGGAGAATTGGTACAAACAGTGCAGATGGAACAGTTGGAACAGATGACAGTGGGCAGAGCTGGCGATGCTGGCACAGGTGTCATAACCTCAACAGCTGGCACAAGTTGTGACAATCCTGGGATTTCTTAGTACAAGGCACATGTTCATTTTGGCTTTGGCTGCAGAGAGATAAGAGCATTTTATAATTAGTAAATGTGCCATTTAAAAAAGAACTTTTCCCCCCTATCCTTAAGGACATCCGCCTCCAACTGTTAAAGCGTGGAATGGGCAGCTTTTTTTTCAAATTAGAATTTCCCTGAGAAAGCCATACATAATTGATAAATACAGATTTCAAAGAAGAGCCAATTAGAAAATATTGTTCTGATATAGATAAAATTTATGAATGGAATTTCTTCATAGGAGCTTTGTGAGAAATAAAGGTCAAATTCTTGGAGATAAAAATGCACTTTGCATTTAAACCAAAATTTGTTATCAAATTGGAGGGTTATTTGTTTCTGAAATAAAATGACTATTTCCCAATGATATGAAATTTCCTGCAGAATCACACTTGAAGACATGGTACAGAATTGGAAAACTGTCTACAGAACAGGTTGGGAAAGGAGAAAAAAAAAATGCTGGAATACATAATATGGAGAAATCATGATATTGCCACTTTCAAATACCAATGGGACTTGGCTCTAATCTCATCTAAAATGCTATAATTTGGACTCAAATTAAAAATACAATATAGTCAAATCTTTTGGGTAATGACATTTAATATCAGCTAAAAAGTTGAAAGAACAAAGCAACTTGTTTGTTGGTAGCTAGAAATCACTGTTCTCTTTTAGTATTTTTATTGTAACAAAGGTCTGTTCATATTATGGGAAAGCCACAAACTGTTACCTACTTATAAAATAATAACATAACAAAGGGTTAAGAAATGGGTTCTTAAATCTATATGAACAGTTTCTTGAACATAGTATAAGTTCTTATAGAATGTTCTCAACAAGAACATTCTATAAATTCTTGTTGAATAAATGAAATAGCAATATTCAGAGTTTTTTTAAAAATCAATGATTGCCTTCCATATTAACCACTAATTTTCTACTAGGAAGAAACAAGAGCATGACGTCTCAGTTCTCCCTAAAGCCTCAAACTTGACACGTAGATTTTAGTCAGCTTCCTTCCCTCAAAGTGAACCACAGATGAAAAAGTTTAGTTGGATGGCATCCACTCTGTGCCCTCAAGTAAATCCAAAATCCTTTCGGTTTCCCAGTTTACCTTGAACTAAAAATCAGTATCATCAGCTTCTATTGATAATCAATATAATGCAGTGAACGCTTTATATGTTTTGAGACTTTTGAAAACTACAACGAGGGTTATTTACTTCTCATTGGATATCAAGTTCTTGACCATTAAAACATACTGTTGTTGTTTCCAGATGGTTCTGAACATTGCATCTATATTTAATAAAGAAACTGTTTAAACTTGTTTAAATATTTGATTTCAATTTCTCCTTTACTTCTACTTCATTATAACCTCATTTTGAACCCAACTCGACTATTCTTATTATTCAGAACTTTAATTCTATCACTTACCTTTAGTTCATTTTTTTAACTGAGATGACAAAAAATGTTTCTGATTAAAACTGATGAAGTACCTTAATTTGTTAACTGTGCTTTTGTGACAGCGCAATGAAGAGATAGAAGAGGAGGTAAGAGGGCTTGCTCTTCTTTCAAGACACAAAAATGATGGTTTTTGTGGCTGAAACTCAGATGAACATTGTTTTTAGTCAGTAAATGCTTTATGAAAAGTGATCAACTTATTTTTGAATTCAAAAGCCTGGGTATTTCCAGGCTTTGGCATTTGAGGGGTCGGCAAAAGTTTTTCTGAAAGTTGAAGATGAGGATGAGTCATTCTTTTGAGCCTCTGCTTTTCCCAGGAATTAAATGAAAATGAAACATGAAAAATGCAATCTGCTGCGGCAATGTGATTCCTCTATCATTGTCCCAGCCACTATCTATTTCTAAGCACATTGAACTTTCCGATTCACTGGCATCTCCTCTTATGTAAATATGCCTTTCCTTCTCTAACTCCAAGACATCAGCACTTGCTTTCATTCCATCCTTCAAACAGTTGCTCTACATTATGCCTCTCCTCTGTCCCTGAGGCAGCTTCTTGTCTCTGCACATGGCAACCTGGGATATATATTTTTTCCTAGGCTTAAAAAAATCCATTGTGTTGGAGAGGTGGTGAACAAAAATAAAGCAAATCATCTAAAATAAAAAAACCATTTAGGAGGTTAAACAGAAATTCCAGAGAAAATCATATATTAATGGCAAGAATTGAGAAATTTTTATATTCAGCCATCACCTTCTTCCACTTTCCCTGCATTCATTTTCCTCGTGCATCAACTACATGTCCCTAACCGGACCTCAGCCCCAGCTGCTCTTTGGGGTCATGAGCATCAACTGCTGCACTAAGTACAGTACCAATGTTTTTTTTTGTGAGAAGACAGTGTTTTCTCTCCCTAGTCCCATCACAGAAGGTTGTATTTTACTGATCAAGATGCAATGACATGACTGTATAATGACCCACTCTGTTCAGTCTGTTGGAAGTGGGAAAGGAGAGAAGGACAGACAGCTAAAAATTAAGTGGAATTTTTTTGGGGGCGGGGAACTCAAAAGTAGGTCTGTATGGAGACTGTTGGGCTATTTTTTCACTGTAATTTAGAAATGAGCTTATTTTTGGTGATTTGTGATCTAGAACTTCCAGACCAGCCAAGAAGTTACAGTCTAGTCCCCAAAACTATTGTGCTGGTATCTATCACTGTGTTATGTGGATTAATAATTCACTGAAGTATGGATCACTTCCTTTAAAAAAATGTTTTAATATGAGAAACATAAACCATACAAAAGAAGTAAATAGTCTAGAATCCTGAGATCTCAGGTACCCACTATCCAGATTTAACAATTACTAATATTGTCCATTTTAACACAATTGCCCTCATGTAATAGCTATTTCTTCAGTATTGTCTAATTTCTAGCCTCTTTAAGGTCTCCTGCTTATGTCAGGGATAAGTGTATGCAGTTAGTTTGTTCCAATAAGGACCCAAACAAGGTTCTGATTATGTCTCTTAAGTTTGTTTTATTCTCTCCTTTTCATTTCATTGATGAGTGAGATACATGAGATCAATCGTCTTTAGAATGTTCTGAGCCTGAATTTGTATCCTCTATCTTTGTATTTCCTGTAAACTAGCGTTTGGAGCTCTAAGCTTGATTGGACTCAGGTTCAAGTTTTTGGAACATTTCATAATTTGTGTTTCCCCCACAATATCTCCCATCAGGAAGCTCCCATAAGCTTCTTATCCTTATCTGTCAGAGGGCAGACAGAATGAAAATCACAATCACAGAAAACTAATCAAACTGATAACATAGACCACAGCTTTGTCTAACTCAGTGAAACTATGAGGCATGCTGTGTAGGGCCACCCAAAATGGATGGGTCATGGTGGAGAGTTCTGACAAGATGTGGTTCGCTGGAGGAGGGAATGGCAAACCACTTCAGTATTCTTGCCTTGAGAACCCCATGAACAGTATGAAAAGGCAAAAAGCTATGACACTGAAAGACGAACTCCCCAGGTCTGTGAGTGAGTGAGTGAAGTCGCTCAGTCGTGTCCGACTCTTTGCGACCCCATGGACTGTAGCCTATCAGGCTCCTCCCTCCATGGGATTCTCCAGGCAAGAGTACTGGAGTGGGTTGCCATTTCCCTCTCTAGGGGATCTTCCCGACCCAGGGATCAAACCCAGTTTTCCCACATTCTAGGCAGACGCTTTAAACTCTGAGCCAGCAGGTCTGTAGGTGCCCAATATGTTACTGGAGAAGAGTCGAGAAATAACTCCAGAAAGAATGAAGAGATGGAGCCAAAGCAGAAACAACACCCAGTTGTGGATGTGACTGGTGATGGAAGTAAAGTTCAATGCTGTAAAGAACAACATTGCATAAGAACCTGGAACGTTAGGTCCATGAATCAAGGTAAATTGAAAGTGGTCAAACAACAGATAAGAGTGAACATTGACATTTTAGGAATCAGTGAACTAAGATGGACTGGAATGGGTGAATTTAATTCAGATGACCATTATATCTACTACTGTGGGAAAGAATCCCTTAGAAGAAATGGAGTAGCCCTCATAGTCAACAAAAGAGTCTGAAATGCAGTGCACCCAATTGCAGTTGAGTGCAATCTCAAAGATGACAGAATGATCTGTGTTCGTTTCCAAGGCAAACCATTCAACCACAGTAATCTAAGTCTATGAAGGAAATGGCAGCCCACGCCAGTATTCTTGCCTGGAGAATCCCATGTACAGAGAAGCCTGACAGGCTACAGTCCATGGGGTCACAAGAGTCAGACACCACTTAGTAACTAAAGAGAGAGAGAGACGTCCCAACCGGTAGTGCTGAAGAAGCTGAAGTTGAATAGTTCTATGAAAACCTACAAGACTTTCTAGAGCTAACACCCCCCAAAAAGACATCCTTTTCATTATAGGGGACTGGAATGCAAAAGTAGGAAGTCAAGAGATACCTGGAGTAACAGGCAAGTTTAGCCCTGGAGTGCAAATGAAGCAGGGCAAAGGCTAATGGAGTTTTGCCAAGAGAACCCACTGGTCATAGCAAACATCCTCTTCTAACAACACAAGAGAAGACTCTACACATGGCCATCACCAGATAGTCAACACCAAAATCAGATTGATTATATTCTTTGCAGCCAAAGATGGAGAAGCTCTATATAGTCAACAAAAACAAGACCAGGAGTGACGGTGGCTGAGATCATGAACTCCTTATTGCCAAACTCAGACTTAAATTGAAGAAAGTAGGGAAAACCACTCAGCCATTCAGTTATGACCTAAATCAAATCCCTTAAGATAGTACAGTGGAAGTGACAAACAGATTCCAGGGATTAGATCTGATAGACAGAGTGCCTGAAGAACTAAGGATGGAAGTTCATGACATTGTACAGGAGGCAGTGATCAAGAACATCCCCAAGAAAAAGAAGTGCAAAATGGCAAAATGGTTGTCTGAGGAGGCCTTACAAATAGCGGAGAAAAGAAGAGAAGCTAAAGGCAAAGGAGAAAAGGAAAGATATACCCATTTTAACGAAGAGTTCCAAAGAATAGCAAGGAGAGATAAGAAAGCCTTCCTCAGCGATCAATGCAAAGAAATAGAGGGAAACAACAGAATGGGAAAGACTAGAGATCTCTTCAAGAAAATTAGAGTTACCAAGGGAACATTTCATGCAAAGATGGGCTCAGTTAAGGACAGAAATGGTAGGGACCTAACAGAAGCAGAAGATATTAAGAAGAGGTGGCAAGAATAAGAAAAACTGTCCAAAAAAAGATCCTCATGACCCAGATAATCATAATGGTGTGATCACTCACCTAGAGCCAGGCATCCTGGAATGTGAAGTCAAGCGGGCTTTAGGAAGCATCACTACAAACAAAGCTAATGGAGGTGGTGGAATATCAGTTGAGCTATTTTAAATCCTAAAAGATGATTCTGTGAAAGTGCTGCACTGAATATGCCAGAAAATTTGGAAAACTCAGCAGTGGCCACAGGACTGGAAAAGGTCAGTTTTCATTCCAATCCCAAAGAAAGGCCATGCCAAAGAATGTTAAAACTACTGTACAATTGGACTCATCTTACATGCTAGCAAAGTGATGCTCAAAATTCTTCAAGCCAGGCTTTAACCATACATGAACTGTAAACTTCCAGATGTTCAAGGTGGATTTAGAAAAGGCAGAGGAACCAGAGATCAAATTGCCAACATCTGTTGGATCATCAAAAAAGCAAGCGAGTGGCAGCAAGACATCTACTTCCACTTTATTGATCATGCCAAAGCCTTTGACTGTGTAGATCACAACAAACTGTGGAAAATTCTTCAGGAGATGGGAATACCAAACCATCTTACTTGCCTCTTGAGAAATCTGTATGCGAGTCAAGAAGCAACAGTTAGAACTGGGTATGGAACAACAGACTGGTTCCAAATCGGGAAAGGAGTACATCAAGGCTGTATATTGTCACCCTGCTTATTTAACTTATATGCAGAGTACATCAGGAGATACGCTGGGCTGGATGAAGCACAAGCTGGGATCAAGATTGCCGGGAGAAATATCAATAACCTCAGATATGCAGATGACATCACCCTGATGGCAGAAAGCAAAGAAGAACTAATGAGCCTCTTGATGAAAGTGAAAGAGGAGACTGAAAAAGTTGGCTTAAAGCTAAACATTCAGAAAACTAAGACCATGGCATCCAGTCCCATCACTTCATGGCAAATAGATGGGGAAAAAATGGAAACAGTGACAGACTTTATTATTTTGGGCTCCAAAATCACTGCAGATGGTGATCGGTTTAGTTGCTAAGTCGTGTCTGACTCTTGCAACCCGGTGGACTGTAGCCTGCCAGCCTCCTCTGTCCATGGGAATTCTCTAGGCAAGAATACTGGAGTGGGTTGCCAGTTCCTTCTCCAGGGGATCTTCCCGACCTAGGAATCGAACCCAGGTCTCCTGCATTGCAGGCTGCATTGCAGATGGTGATTGCAGCCATGAAATTAAAAGACGTTTGCTCCTTGGAAGAAAAGCTATGACCAGCCTAAATAGCATACTAAAAAGCAGAGACATTACTTTGCCAACAAAGATTCGTCTAATCAAAGCTATGGTTTTTCCAGTAGTCATGTATGGATGTGAGAGTTGGACTATAAAGAAAAGCTGAGTGCCGAAGAATTGATGCTTTTGAACTGTGGTGTTGGAGAAAACTCTTGACAGTCCCTTGGACTGCAAAGAGATCCAACCAGTTCATCCTAAAGGAAATAAGTCCTGAATATTCATTGGAAAGACTGATGTGAATCTGAAACTCCAGTACTTTGGCCACCTGATGTGAAGAACTGACTCACTGGAAAAGACCCTGATGCTGGGAAAGATTGAAGGTGGGAAGAGAAGGGGTTGACAGACAATGAGATGGTTGGATGGCATCACTGACTCAATGGACATGAGTTTGAGTAAGCTCCAGGAGTTGGTGATGGACTGGGAATCCTGGAGTGCTGCAGTCCATGGATTCACAAAGAGTCAAACATGACTGAACTAAACTGATATGGAATATATATTATATATATTAATATAAGATATTTATTTTTCTCTGACTCCACTTTGTATAACAGGCTCTAGGTTCATCCACCTCACTAGAACCGACTCAAATGCATTATTTTTTATGGCTGAGTAATATTGCATTGAATATATGTACCACAACTTCTTTATCCATTCATTTGTCGATGGACATCTAGGTTGCTTTCAAGTCCTAGCTATTGTAAATAGTGTTGCAATGAAGAAAGATAGTGTATATACTCTTGATTCTTAGGACTGTATTCATCTATTCTCAAGCTTCTTTTCATTTATCAGTGTATCTTTATCTTTGTACAATCTCCAGAGAGTCCTTCAATTGTTAGCAAAAATTCTTTGATATTCATTTATTGTGCATGCTCAGTCCCTGCAGTTGCATCCAACCCTTTGTGACCCCGAGGACTGTAGCCCACCAAGCTCCTCTGTTCATGAGATTCTCCGGGCAAAAAGACTGCAGTGGATTACCATGCCCTCCTCCAGTGTATCTTCCCAACCCAGGGATCAAACCCACATCTCCTGGATCTCCAGCATTCTTTACCACTGAGCCACCAGTAAAGCCCCTAAAATTTTAAATTCTTATCTATTTTTTTGGTCTGCTTGAAAACAAAAAGTATTGATATCACCAGTCTAAGACTAGTAAATGTAAAATGGAATGTTTCCCAGTGGCAGTTAACAGTAACTATAAACACTCTTAGTAACAATAAAACATACCAGTTTTTGTGAAATCTTAAGAAAAACAGCTAATTTCCGTTTAAAGTTTGATGTTTCACTTCCATGGTTTCATTTGATCATTACTACAACCCTGTGGGGGAGGATATTTGAACAGAGGAGAAAGCTGATACAGGGAGAGATCAAATGTCTTAAGCAGGGCTGCACAACCAGAAAAAGACAAAGCCAGCAATCAGGATCCCTGCTACATCCAATTTAGAGTTATTGCACTCTTAGACAGAAAATATTTAACTTCTTTCTGCCTGTGAAATTGCAGCCCTGTTCAAGGTGTTATGGAAGCTTCCAGTTTGAGCATGCTCCTTCAGGGGTCCAGTAAGATTTGGTTTCAAGAGCTTTCACAATCTATTTTCTGTTTGCCTGACAGAGGACATTTGACTGCCTTCCTAATTCTCATCTCTCTTGGACATCTCCCATCTGAAAACCTTTTCCTCCTTTTTGTATTTGCTCAGAGAGAGCTGGACTTTTATGTGGTCCCCTCGTCCTTTTCCTTCTTTTACAAGGACAGAAAACAAGTTGGAGAGGAATAAGGTATAAGACTTTTGTCAAATATTCATCAGATCCTCTAATGAGATTTTTCTCCCTTCTGCCCCCAAATATGAAAAAGCTTTTCCTGGCAGCCATTCTTTTAGATCATTTTTTTCTCCTTTCTGATGAATGTCCAACCTGCACTGGGAAGAATTTCTTTATTAAGCTCCTCTAGTTTTTGACATTATTTCTTCCATTGACCCATGTTTTAAAAAATTGCCTTTCTTGTTCTCTGGCTCCTGTAATAAAAAATACATTAAATTGTATATCGATCTAATTAAATTCAAATGTAAATAGAGATACATATTATTTTCCTTATGATGTTTTTATGATAACACTGTAACCATTCAAGTTGAGACACAGTACTCACTCATTGATTAGTGTCTTATTTTTAGGTCTTTTCATTGGTAATGGAGAAGGTATATGGTGCTTTTGAGATAATTGCCAAAATTATATTAGGGAAATTTCAAGAACTTAGAATTACTGAGTCCAAACAAGACACTATGACGGACCATCTCTTCAAAGTTCTACAGTTTGTGATCGTTGTAAAAAAGATTCAGTCAGTCATTGTATTCACTTTAAAAATCCAAGTGAAATATATTTAAATGATAAAAAAATAGTTAAAGACATAAGGAAGTAACTTAAGAGTAATTGTTTAAATATCAGAACATCATTGTAAGGAACTCTTGTAATTTGTAAGAACAACAACAGAAAGCAATCATGATATTCAGCAATCATGAGTCTGGTTACTAGACCACAAAATGAACTGGATACTTGCTGAAAAAGCAGGTCTGCATTTTTGCCTCCTCAAACCTGGGAATCTCTTTGCTTTTCAGAGTCCCCCTGAATATGCCCACTCCCACAGTAGGGCTGAGGTCTTTTTTTTTTTTTTATCATCTGACTCTAGATTTGGGTCATTTCTTCTTTTTCCTTCTCTCAACCTCCATATTTACAATGACAGACTGCATTCAGTAACTGCTGTCTTTTGTAATTGTTCTAGCTCCAAACTGGCTGATGAGTGGTGAGACCCAGCAGTCCATCAAAATGGTGCAGAGTGGCTGAAGCAGCCGTGCCCTGAGCTGGAGAAAGTTAACTGCACTTTCTGGGGCTGTTGCAGTAGGAGAGGTGCTGGGAAGGGCCCTGGGAATCTACTAGCACTATTTTTTTTTTCCTAAGTAGGTCCATTCATAAGCCAGAAAAAAGGTAAACAGCATGCTAATTATATTTATAGTTGAAATTAAATCAAGAAGCCCCGGAAACACTCAAGTGAATAAAGTAAAATGCTCCTCAAGGTTTCAGAGGTTAAAGTATGAGAAAGGATCACATAAAATGAGAATTAAGGCAGACAGGTATAACCCCAGTGCTTTGGAGGGAAAAAAAAACAAGCTATAGAAGTAAGCAGCAAGAGGGAAAAAATCCAGAAAACAGGAATTCCAGAGAGATCAAGAGAGAGTGGACAACAAATGAGATATGTTTGCAATATGCCATGGAAGCTAATGTGATTTGGGGCTGTGTGTGTGGAGACGTCACATCACGAGGGAGAGGTGGTGTAATTTAGTGCATTTGGCAGAAACACACCTGGAATATTGTGTTCAGGTCTGTGTGTCCTGGGAGCAGACAGCTATAGAGGAACTAGAGGGAAATCAGCAAAGAGCAACAACAGTGATTCACAAGTGATAACGCTGATTTATGAGAAAAACGGGCTGTGTGGTTTGGCTTAAGAGAATAGCAACAGTGGAGCATTTAAATTACTGTAAGGGTGTTTTCCTGGACCTTTTACCCATGAGTCAAGAATTATTAAATTGTAATTAGCATAAAGGTATACACTATAGTTCAAAATGGAGGACTGCCATTTACAAGAAGGAAAAATTCTTGGGAAGAACAGCTATGAGATTATTGAAGTAACTTTTTAGGAGAGTAAAAGGAGGGCACGGCTGGAAAAATATGAGTTACATTGTGATCATACTTTTCATTCCCAAGCGGCTAGATTTACCCTGGCCGTGACCCTTCAGCACTGAAGACTTGAGTGGACCTGCTCATCTGTCAGAACCTAGAAAGTTCCCTGGATGTCTGCTCTTCTGCCAAGTTCCACTCAGAGGTGATCGTTTTTAAATCTGGTTTTAGTGTACTCCCTACATAAGTGCTTATGGCAGATGGCTTATCTTTTCCATCCTTTTGGGTGCTCCTAGTATCTGCAAAGGCAGTGACTGAAAGCGGCAATTGATCTGCCATATTCTGTATGTAAGGCTGGAGGCTGTCCCTTCATCTGAAGATTGGATTCTGAAGGCAAAGGAGAGATTAATCTGATTTTTTTTTTTTTAATCTCGAAATGATTGCTGGAGGAGCAGCATTTTGTACTAGCTAATGAGGCTAATTTGTTCTTTAAATACAAGTTACTGTGCTTCCTAAATTAAAATTCACTTCTGATGTAAATACAGAAGATATAAATATGGAGAAGAGATGTATGCTGTATTTTTTATTTTGCACTTTGGAGCCCATTCTAAGAGGAGCTGTTAGAAAAGAGATTTTATTCTCTAAATCTAGGGAGATCTTTGCTTCCTGGCTTCAAATACATGGAAGGACAATGAATAGCATTCGTTTTACAAAAAAGAGAAGGTGTGATGACTTCCTCTTGGCTAGAGACTGTAAAGTGCATGGTTCTGGATATTATTTCCTAAACTGTTGTAAGTCTTAACATTCTCATCCAGAAAATGAATGTGGGGAGTATATTGCTTTCAAAGTAATCACATAGTCCACTGACAAATTCTTTATTGCCATTTAGCTATTTAATTAAATCTGCCATTTAAGAGGAAGTTCTTATTCCTAAATCAAGGGGTTTCCCTTCTGTTCACTGTGGTGAGGAGAGTGCTAGTTCTCATGTGGCCTTGCTATAGAAGGTTTTCTCATTCTTTGTATTTTGACTGTTACAGAGAGCAGAGCAGAGCTTTAGATAAATTAAAGCAAACGATACAAGGAAAGGCCTTAAAAGTAAATGACATTAATTTCATAAATATTGTTTGGTTAGCTCTTTGAAATAAGAGTTTGGACAACATTCTATAAGAAATAGATATTGTCTTAATGGTGCAATAACTTTTAATGCTTAAACTAACAAATTATACAGAACAATTATCTGAAGCATCATTTAATATGTAGTTTATCTGAGGGATTTACATTACACTTTGTGCTAGGTTTTCTTCCTGAACCTGGATTCTGACTTTTTGGCTCATAACTAAGAATTTGGCTGCCCTTTTCTTATCTCATTTTAAGTTCAGATTCAGGAACCAGGAGAAAGCTACGTTATTTATCTGATTTAATTGATGACTTATGTCTGGGATTTTGAATGGGTCTATAACATAAACGTTGCCCTTTCTGATACCAGTGATTTACTTTAAAACAATTGAAACTGTTACCTAATGGAACTTAAATTGCTGTTCACTGGCCAGTCTTTGCAACAGACCAGATGACAGCCACTGCAGCTTTAAACAGAGGCACACCCAGACTAAAGATTTATTTTCTTCCCTTTCCATGCCAGATTTGGCAAAGTTTCTCTAAAACTTGCTTCCTTCCTATGCTTTTTCTTCTTTAGCACTGCTGAAAAATTTGGTGTAACAAATGGTTGTTAAAGTTGGAGAAAGAGTATGCAGATCAAAGCAAAGAAAGATCTCTGTGTGGGGCCTAGTGCGCGGTACGAGCCCCTAACACACCAGATGTATTTTCACCATCAAATGCAAACTCTTCATCGTGGTCCCCAAGGCCCTGCGGCTCTGGTTCCTGTCTACACCTGCAATCTTACGCTGACCCGCTCTCTTACTGCTGTGTGGCATGCTTTCTGCGGCTTGAATAGCATGTTCTTTTCTGCCATGGGGACTTCGCACTTGCGGTTCCTTCTTCTTAGAAGACCCTTCCTCTAAGTGGCTAGCTCTCTCCTCTTTTAGGTCTCAATTTAAGCATCACCATTTTAGAAAGGAATTTCTCTCATCCTCAGCCTCAGATAGCCCTGGTACGGTCACCTTTTCTACCACTTGCTGTTGCTGTTCAGCCCTAAGTTGTGTCTGGCTCTTTGCGATCCCAGGGTCTGTAGCCCGCCAAGGCTCCTCTGTCCATGGGATTTCCCAGGCAAGAATACTGGAGTGGGTTGCCATTTCCTTTTTCCAGGGGATCTTCCTGACCCAGGGATTGAACCCACATCTCCTGCATTGGCAGGTGGATTCTTAACCACTGAGTAGCTTACTCTCTGTGTATTACCTGGTCCTCTTTGCCCCTTTCCTTCCTCCTCCTCTGCACCTTCTTCCTTTTTCTTCATAGTACTTTACTGACACTGTCCCGATTATTTAGTGTCTGTTTATTGGCTGTTTACTTCCCTAGAAAGCATGTTCCATGAGAACAGAGGACCTGTATTTTCTCTGGTGCTGAGAACAACACTTGGCCCATCAGGGTGGGTCAATATTTCTTAAATATTGGGCAAGATATTACAGAAGTATTTCATTACATATTTTCAGATCTTTTCACTGGTATAAATGGAGAAAAAAAGAAACATTAAAAATGATTGTCTAACATATGCTCAGGCATGCTTCTTAACTACAGCTATCAGGATATAATAAATGTTGCCAACATCAGCAAACTCTTCTAATACATACACAGATGCTAGGGTACCACCATCAGAAAGGCATTCTTGTAGATGTAAGGGAAACTGGAAGACTGATGAAAGGGTCAGGCTGAAAAAGGTTCTTGAGGTCAAACTCCTTCATTTCAGTGTTCTTTTGGATCCTCTGAAACTATTGTGGGACATAGGACACAACCACAGCCTGAAATGGGGTGAAATAAAATGGAATGTTATGATAGATGCCAGGAAAAGGCCAGTGCAAAGGAAGTGAGAGAGTCAATTTCTAGGCAGGTTGATAAGAAGTCCGGGGCCCCCAAGGAGGAGAAAGGGATCTGGGGCTCTCAAGGAGGAGATAGGGGTCTGGAATTCTCAAGAAGGAGGAAAGGACAAACATTTTTTTTTTCCTCTACATTCCTTAGTCTTGGTCACATAAAACGTTTTTTTCTTTAAGCCTGGAACTGATGATTACACAACAAACAACTCAGTTTAAACTCTGTACTAAGGATTATATGGAAAGCTCCTTGGAGAAGGAAATGGCAACCCACTCCAATACTCTTGCCTGGAAAATCCCATGGATGGAGAAGCCTGGTAGGCTACAGTCCATGTGGTCATAGACTTGGACACGACTGAGCGACTAAGGACTCTGCGACTGAGTGAGCGATTGAGAAGGATTATATAACAACAATATATCTTGCTTGAGGACAATTTCTCCTTCCTGAAAAGCTTCTGACTAATCCTGTTATCTTAAAATGTAAATTATGGGAGTGGGTCTTGTAAGATCTTTACAACCTTGAGACATTCTTTTGATTTATTGTAATAACCGATTAAGAAAGTATTTAACTCCCTTGCTTAGACTAGCAATGGGGGGCACTCTCTGTCTCCCTTCTGATGTCTGTGTCAGAAGCTTTCTCTGCCCCTTTTTCACTTTAATAAAACTCTGCTATGCATGAGACAGGGTGCTCGGGGCTGGTGCACTGGGATGACCCTGAGAGATGGGATGGCAGGGAGGTGGGAGGGGGGTTCAGGATGGGGAACACGTGTACACCCATGGCTGATTCGTGCTGATGTATGGCAAAAACCACTACAATATTGTAAAGTAGTTAGCCTCCAATTAAAATAAATAAATTAAAACAAACAAACAAACAAACTCTACTATACAGAAGTTCTTGAGTGATCAAGCCTGATCCCTGGTCCCAAAGCTAAATCTTCTTCTTCGGAGATAACAAATCCGACACCATTAATCATAAACGATTAGAAGTGAAATAAGTTACATTCCCAAACTAAAGATCATTACCAGCATAAGGCATCTAGCACTGCCCCTTGCCTTTCCCAACAAGCAGAAGTCTGAAATGAGGAATAAATCTATGGGTACAAAAGAAGGAACCCAGGCCTCCTTCCAAGGTGGCCTTATTTTCAAACAGAAAATAAGAACTGCATCTCCTAGGTTCTCATAAGGGCTCCCGGTCAGCCATGCTGTGGTTCTAGGGGAAGCAAGGAAATCTCTCCCAGGATCCTTGTCACAGGCAAAGCAAAAATCTGCCTACATGGCAGCAGTAGCTAGAAGACCTTTCTAAGGGTCAGGTATCATCTAAATGCTGTGTGCCTATTACCTTTTTAAATCTGCACCACTACCCTGTGAAATATGTACTGTTATTATTTTCAGTTTTACATATGAAGAGACCAAGATGCAAAAAAGGGAAATAATTTGCTCCCAATTAATCAGCTAGTAAGTGGCAGAGCCATATTTGAGCTTGGACAGGCTGGCTCCACTGCCTGTGAAGACTGAGAGCTCTGAAGCTCTTCAATCTGTGATCTTGGTTTTGGGTAGGGAGGATTTTTACAACCTCTTGTCTCTGGAAACAGGAAAGCCAGAGTCAGATATTAAGGAGTAACTGAAGGCTAGCTAACGGTACATTATGATGACTGAGAAACATGATGGAAAGAGTGTGTTGCGATCCTGCTGTACTCAGCAAGCTCCTAAGGGGTCTGATGGAAGGGAGGCTTGCTTCTTCCTGCAAGTGCCCCTGCATTATGTGCAGAGAAGAGAGGAGAGCATTCATGACTGTCTGAACAGGGTCCCCTTGGCTTTCTCCTTTGCTGCATCCAAATGATGCCTGATGGCCTCACTCGTCCCACTGGACCTGTGCTAACTCAGAGAGACAGCACAGCAGAGCAGAAAGGACTTGGAAACCTGGGAAGAGGCCACCTTGGATTTAAACCCTGGCTCTGTCAATTGTTAGCTGCATGACTGCTGGCAAGTTACTGAACCTCTCTTTGCCTCAGTTTTCTCATCCACAAGAGGAGGTTAATAATAGTCACTTTTCAGAGCTATTGTGAGCATAAGCAATGAAATAAGACCTGTGAAAATGTCTAGCACATAGAAGGCACTCAATAAACATTACCTCCCTCTTCCCCTCCCGTATTCTTACCTAGAGAATTTCATGGGCAAAGGAGCCTAGCAGGTTATAGTCCATGGAATCACAAAGAGTCGGATATGACTGAGCAACTGACGCTTTCCACTCTTCCAAAGCCAGAACAAATCCTCACCTGTGGACTCTTGGAATTACGTTTCAGATCGTGTGTGGTGCCAGAGTGAGTATCTCAGCAAGGGATACGGGATACAACAAATTAGTTTACATTTTCTGTTTATGTTCTGGGAATGCAGAACATTGAGCACAACTTGAATTATAAGTCACTGGTTTTCTTGTTGAAGGTTTAGACCTAGGTTGCGTGGTAGAGGCAGGTGATGAGGAGTGATGGAGAGCAATGTTTACCCTGATTGCGACGGGCGAGTTAAGGCAATTCAACTGGATTTTACTCTGCCAGAGTCTAACACTTGTTTCTCCAAGTACAGTGAGTTACAGAGATAGCACGTCTTGTACCAATAATGAAAATAACTCTGTGAACAGCACGGAAGTAAGTTGGGGCTATTTCCACCCACACAGAGATGAATTTTATGTGCAGAAGCCCAGTGGAATATAAATGAACTGCTGTATATGAGAAAGAAGAAAGAAAAGGCTGGGACTTTAAGATGTATCTCAAGAAGAAACCTGAGTAGTCTTTCCTCTGTCTCTGCAAAGTAGGATCATGGACACAGAATTCCCTTCTTGCAAGGGTATAGCTGGTTGTAATAAAATGTCATGCACAGTATGACGGAAAGCTTGTGTTTGGAGGCACTCGGTCTCAAGAGCCCCGGTTGTTATCACAAACTCTCTAGATGCTCTTTTTTCTATGTGCCCTTATTCAGGGCACGATTTACTGGCAGCAGGTGTTTGTTCATTCTGATAAATGTCAGCTTCTTAACTTTCACTTTGGAGAGGGAAGGGTGACAGGCACCATCCTGCCCGTGTTGAACTGAAGGCCTTCCCACAGTGCCTGCTGGAGGGCAAAGTGTGTGCACATTAGAGCCTCATGGCTGGAGCTGGCCCAGTCTCCTCTCCCCTTGACAGTGTAGGGTGACTCAGCATCATCAGACATGCTCCAGATGTCCTGCCAGCATCTGACTGATGTACAATCTGGGGGAGCCCCCAGTCTCCCATGATGTACAAGGAGACAGGAAGCCCATGGCTTCCAAGTGGTGCCCTAGGGATTTCTGAAGTGCACTAATGCACTAATTGAGCATCACTGTTCTGCTGTCTGCCATGCTACTTCCATCCCTGTCCATTTCTCTTTTCTCAGTTGTTTGCTTTCTAGAGGCTCATTTAATCAAATAGCCCACTCAGTTCATCAAATGACTGTTGAAGCATACAACATGCCAAGGCGCTGTCCAAGGTACCACACCCTATGGTTAGTTAAAGGAAATGGCAACCCAATCCAGTATTCTTGCCTGGGAAATCCCACGGACAGAGGAGCCTGGTGGGCTGCAGTCCTTGGGGTCACAAAGAGTCGGACATGACTGAGGGACTGAGCTCACAAGCTTCCCAATGTTTACGTAAACTTTGAGAGAACATCAAATTGAGATGTATCCAACAAAATCCTCCTTAATAAATCATTAGTTATTGACTTACTCTCTTCTCTGTCACAATATGCTTGTTAGTCTTGAGAAGAACTTAGAAATGTTTGGACATGACTCAAGCTTTCAGGAAGCTTACCATAAGTCTAGTTAGGAAGATATAATAAATAACATATACATGGTAAAAAAAAAACTAAGAAATATACAATTAAGAGGTAAATTTTTAAGGAAACAATAACTAAAAATGCTTTATTTCTTAAGCTCTTTAGACTTAAACATGATCTTGGTTAAAATAAAATTGCATTTTTCCCTGAACTTTTTCTTGAGATAATTTTACACATATCATTCATCATAAAAATTTACCATTTTTAAAGGTACAATTCTGTGACATCATGGTAAAATTTGTAGCACAAACTATAATGACAGAGAAATTGAAAAAGATGAAAGATTACAACAATCTGATGCTTTTAAAGTAAGTGTGACTTGAGCTCTTATTCAAAAAAGATAGATAGGACTGGAATAGATAGGGGGAACAATGAAAATATGTCTGTGGCACACCAACAAGATTTACCTGAATGTCTCCATATAAATTAGAGTTTATGTAAAATGTTTAGTCTTGTCTTTTGTGGTCATTTGAAAGTGAAACTACAAGTTTATAAATTCATAGTTCTGATAAGTGTGGAAGTTTAGAATTAAGAAATCTTATTTTAAACAAATTAAGAACTTGAGGGTCATTTTGCAATCTGATTATAGCGTTTGTTTGAACACCTTCAATAAAAATATTTCCCCAGAGGCTAAGTCTCAAGAAAAAGCTGTCAGTGAAAAATGGTTTCAATCTTTTAATTTCTGTAAGTAATAAATGTCCTACTTCTGTAAAAGTGACAGTTGCTGTATCATCTATATGCAATTGGCATGGCCCTGGAAACTTCTGATTTTTTTCAAAACTAAAATTTTCGAATGAATTTGTCTTTTTAACAGCAGAGATGACCCACTGACAAATATGCCATGACACTTCAAAGGATACCAGAAATCACCACACCTGGGAAAATGCAGAGCAAACAAAATAGAACAGAAATAAAAACAAATTCCATGACCACATCCAGAACTTATAATCAGAGTTTATTTTAAAACACATCAGACAAAAGCACAAACAAAGAGTCAAAACACCTAGATTCTAGTTCAGGTTCTGGCACTTACTCAACTTGGCAAAGAAACGCTAGCGAGCTTCAGTCCACTTATCTAGGCTATCATCTGAGCAGCACGCCCATCTCTCTTTTAAATGTGTGATGAACTTATATAAACAAGAGATACCTGTTCCTCCTAATTTGTATGATTTTGTTAAGTATCAAAATGGATCATGATATGATAATAAGATGGAAGATGTAATTAATATAGAAGCCATTCTGAGTAATGGCATAGATGGATCCAATCTGGAGTGTGGGAGTCATTCTTGAGGCACATTTGGATCACAGAGGTGAAGACCAGACTCTCAGTGTTAATTCTGGGCACTATTTAAAACCTTCCATCCATATGACTTTGGACTTGTTTTGTATCTGCTAGAAAGCCTGTTTATATGTGTGTTTTAACTGTGGCGCTCCCGTTATCTTTCTCCATGCAAGGCCCCTTAGGTGGCGTTTGCATTTAGTGGAGCGATTTTTGTTTTCAAAGAGGGAAATTTTATAAATTGTGCTTCACTTTTATTTCAGCTTGAGCTGTTTTCTCCTGGGAAAACAGCTTTTTGCTTGGCAAAAATGGATGTGAAGCATTGGCGAAAACGAAAGGCCGTTTTTATTGCAAAGAAAACTGCCTTTTGCTTTTGCCAAAAAAAGCAAAACATATGAGACAAAACTACAAATATTTCCCTGTTTGCCAACCCTGTGAAAACGTGATTTTTCACCAGTGGTGAGAATATTTTCCCACACCACTCTTTCCATTTCTAAAAATTATGATTTCAATGGTAAAAGTCATAGTTTATACCTGTAACACCTTATGACTGTAACAGAATATCATGAATATTATTATTAAATATGTTGAATATATTTTATGTTCAAGGTAGTATTGGAAGACATACAGCCCTCACCCAGCAAGATTAAGATCGCAACAAAGTATAATGGAAAAGTCACCAAGGAATGTTTCACTGATGCAGACCAAGAACGCTTGAAAAGGAAGTGTGTTTGGGTTGAACTTGGATGTAACGGGGAGTATGTCACTAAATAAATAAAGACTTGGGGAAACAGTGGTGAAAGAGAAGAAAAGTGTAGTAATAATATCATATGGTTGTGCCATCTTTGAAAAATCAGCTCCACTTCCTGGGGTCTCAGATTCCATTTATGAAAATGATAAGTTTTGATGAAATGACCAGAGTCCTTTCATATCTACAAATTTGCAATAACCAGATAGGAAGCAACTCTGTAAAATATAGAAATTGTCAATATCAAGGGATCTCCACTAACTGACTTGATTCCAAAATAGACCACTAATGTCAGAGTCTATGTGGTCCCTTTAATGATTTATGTGAAGATATTCACATAACAAAGTCAACTGGGAATTTCTTTGTGTTCCTGGTTGCCCTCAATATGCTTTTCCTCATGCCTACACTAAGCCCCTGGGCTTCCCAGGTGGCGCTAGTGGTATTAAGCACTCGCCTGCCAATGCAGGAGATGTTAGAGACATGGGTTCAATCCCCCAGTGGGGAAGATCCCCTGGAGGAGAGCATAGCAACCTACTCCAGTATTCTTGACTGGAGAATCCCCATGGACAGAGGAGCCTGGCCAGCTACATTCCAGAGTCGCAAAGAGTTGGACATGACTAAGGCGACTAAGCACACAGGCACACAAGCCCCTTATGGTGTTAAGCCAATTTCTCCTCACTTTTCGCCAGTGAAGTAGCAAGCACTCATTCACCTTTTCAATACTATTGAAATATTTGAAATATTAATACAGATGTGACCCAGTAAGAGCAATTGATTTGCTCAGGAAAGTGGGGAGTAAATAAATTTGTGGTATGGGAATGCTATTTTGAAAGATATTTAATTTTTAAAAGCAAATCTATGGATTCATTTATCTATAAGGAAATGATAATGACTTAGTCACTCAGTTATCTGACTCTTTGCAACCCCGTGGACTGTAGCCCATCAGGCTCCTCTGTCCATGGGTTTCTCCAGGCAAGAATACTAGAGTGTGTTGCTATGTCCTTCTCCAGGGAATCTTCCCAACCCAGGGTTCAAACCTAGGTCTCCTACATTGCAAGCAGATTCTTTACTGTCTGAGCCACCAGGGAAGCCCCATTTATCAGCAAGGAATCATTTTATTAAATAAAGATGTTTATCTCAAAGGATTTAACAAGTGTATTTCATGGATATTGTAGAAAACCTTCAGAAGTTCCTTGCACTCCTTGCTACTCCTCCTTCAAACCTGGGTCTTCTGTTTCTCTCTCCTTCTAAGGGCTGCCTTTATTGAATGGTGGTCATGAGTCAGACCCGGGGCTGGACACATTCATTCTCCATCCCTGTTTCAGTTGTTTATTGATTCTGACAGTGCACCAGACGCCGATAGGCATTTGAACAAGTGTATTTCATGGATATTGTAGAAAACCTTCAGAAGTTCCTTGCACTCCTTGCTACTCCTCCTTCAGACCTGGGTCTTCTGTTTCTCTCTCCTTCTAAGGGCTGCCTTTATTGAATGGTGGTCATGAGTCAGACCCAGGGCTGGACACATTCATTCTCCATCCCTGTTTCAGTTGTTTATTGATTCTGACAGTGCACCAGACGCCGATAGGCATTTGAGTATGCTTTCTCGTTCATCCCATTTGGTAAGCCCTGATTGTGAAGTCGCTCAGTCGTGTCCGACTCTTTGTGACCCCATGGACTGTAGCCCACCAGGCTCCTCCCTCCATGGGGTTCTCCAGGCAAGAGTACTGGAGTGGGTTGCCATTTCCTTCTCCAGGGGATCTTCCCGACTCAGGGATCAAACCCAGGTCTCCCGCATTCCAGGAAGACGCTTTAACCTCTGAGCCACCGAGTTATTATTATCCTGTTTAACCAAAGTGGCCTTCTACAGGCCTTGGGTTGCTGATAAAGTTCTGTTACTCAGCACCCCAGAGACTGGGCTTGATCTGAGAACCTCCCCCTCCATGTGTCCATCTATTTTTCTTCTCAGTAGGATTTTTGTGGAACTTTGGCATGGATGGTGTGGGGGTGAGGGATCTTGATGCGCCTTTTGCTACAGAAAGACCAGGCTTACTGGGAAGAGGCTTCTCGGGAATCCTATCCAAAGTGAAAAGCTGGCAAGGTCCACAGCTCCTGAAGCAGACACTGGTTCCAAAACTGTTCCCTCTATATCGGTAAATTTGTAGAGGGGGCTGTGCTTTCCTTGTTATAGTTGATAGAAGGACTCTAGCTAACATGCCCGGCATCTTTGAATTAAAGCACTTTCAATCCCCTTATTCTTATTTTGTGTAGGCTCTGGATTGAACCTCCTGGCTTTGGGAAGAAGCTCCTTTAGCCCCTGTATCCATAGGGAGAGAATGTGGTGGGACAAATGTTATCCATAAAATCTCCCATGTGCCCAGGCATGGTGATGCCTACTTTGTAGAGGTGGGAAACAAACAAATAAAAAGTAAAAAGATAAGTAAGAAAAACATCAGTTAATAAAGTGATATCCAAGGATGTTTAGAGCAATTGACCTTCAACTCCATCAAACACAATGTTCTTTAAAAAAGTTTGTAATGCTCCAATAGCCTTGCTATGAAATTCATAGAAAATATATCTATAGATATAATTTTAAAGTGCACAGTATAATGCACTTTAAATATAAGTATGAACTGATTTTATAAATATATTTTATGTAGAAACATAAATGGGCTTCTCAGGTAGCTCAAACAGTAAAGAAACTGCCCACAATGTGGGAGACCTGGGTTCAATCTCTGGGTTGGAAAGACTCCCTGGAGAAGGAAGTGGCAATCCACTCCAGTATTTTTGCCAGGAAAATCTCATCAGACTGAGGAGCCTGATGGGCTACAGTTCACAGGGTCACAAAAAGTTGGACATGACTGAGCAACTAACACTTTCAAAACAGAGGAAACAAATATAAAATAACTTAGTCTATAGATGATAAAGTGAAAGTGAAGTCGCTCAGTCGTGTCCGACTCTTTGCCATCCCATGGTCTGTAGCCTATCAGGCTCTTCAGTTCATGGAATTCTCCAGGCAAGAGTGCTGGAGTGGGTTGCCATTTCCTTCTCCAATAGATGATAAAAATAAAATAAAGTTTTAATTATGTAAAATATATTTATTAAATATAAAAAGGAAATATAAGAGGACAATAATTTATCAAAAAAGAGTATGTATTGCAAATGCATGAACTCAACTACACTAGATACTGTTATTTCTCTGGCAGTTGCTCCAAGCTTTAGTTATATTTCCTCAAATGTGTATTTTTCCCTATCAGTGCTTCACGCTTATGCATATTTATGTCTTTCCCCCAAAGAAGAAAAAACTTCCTCCACCCTCTTCTCCTGGCACATTACTATTGTCTGAAGTTTTAAGTCTGAAATGGTGCAGATATTTTTTGGCAAGGGAGGGAGGTGGATCATTGTTAAATCAAAACTTTCCTAGTATCATTTTTTTATTTGAAAATTATCTTTAAAGTGTACAATTCAGTGGTTTTTTTTGTTTATTCACAAGATTGTGCAACTATCACCACTACATATCCAAAATGTTTTCATTGCCCCCCAAAGAAACCCTGTATCCCTTAGTAGCCACTCCACACCTCCTGCCTTAGCCCCTGGCAATCACTAATTCGCCTTCTGTTTCTGTGAATTTTCCTTTTCTGAACATTCTGTATAAATGGATATAATATGTGGCCTTCTAAACTAACTTCTTTCACTTAGCGTGTTTTCGAGGCTCATTCCTGTCATATCACATATCAATACTTCATTTCTTTTTATTTCCTAGTGTGTTGTTGCTTCTTTTTGGAGCAGTTCTCCTTTTTTTTTCCCCCTATATTTATTTATTTATTTAAGCTGGAGGATAATTGCTTTACAATGTTGTGCTGGTTTCTGCTGTACAACAACATGAATCAGTCATAATTAAATATATATCCCCTCCCTCTTGAGCCCCCTTCCCATCCCACCCCTCTAGGTCATCACGGAGTACCAGGCTGGGCTCTCTGTGTTACACAGCAGCTTCCCTGTAGTTATCTGTTTTACACGTGGGAGTTACATAAGTCAATGCTACTTTCTCAGTTCATCCTATCCTCTCCTTCTCCCACTGTGTCTACAAGTCTGTTCTCTATGTCTGTGTCTCTATTCTTGCCCTGCAAATAGGTTCGTCAGTACCATTTTTTTAGATTCCATATATATGCATTCAGTCCGTCAGTCAGTTCAGTCGCTCAGTCATGTCCGACTCTTTGTGACCCTATGAATTGCAGCACACCATGCCTCCCTGTCCATCACCAACTCCCAGAATTCACTCAAACTCATGTCCATCAAGTTGGTGATGCCATCCAGCCATCTCATCCTCAGTCGTCCCCTTCTCCTGCCCCCAATCTTTCCCAGCATCAGTCTTTCCCAATGAGTCAACTATTCGCATGAGGTGGCCAAAGTATTGGAGTTTCAGCTTCAGCATCAGTCCTTCCAGTGAACACCCAGGACTGATCTCCTTTAGGATGGACTGGCTGGATCTCCTTGCAGTCCAAGGGACTCTCAAGAGTCTTCTCCAACATCACAGTTCAAAAGCATCAATTCTTTGGCACTCAGCTTTCTTCACAGTCCAACTCTCCATTCACACATGACCACTAGAAAAACCATAGCCTTGACTAGATGGACCTTTCTTGGCTAACTAATATCTCTGCTTTTTAATATGCTCTCTAGGTTGGTCATAACTTTTCTTCCAAGGAGTAAGCGTCTTTGAATTTCATGGCTGCAGTCACCATCTGCTGTGATTTTGGAGCCCCCCAAAATAAAGTCTGACACTGTTTCCACTGTTTCCCCATCTATTTCCCACGAAGTGATGGAACCAGATGCCATGATCTTTGTTTTCTGAATGCTGAGCTTTAAGCCAACTTTTTCACTCTCCTCTTTCACTTTAACCAAGAGGCTCTTTAGTTCCTCTTCACTTTCTGCCATAAGGGTGGTGTCATCTGCATATCTAAGGTTATTGATATTTCTCCTGGCAATCTTGAATCCAGCTTGTGCTTCTTCTAGTCCAGCGTTTCTCATGATGTATTATGCATAGAAGTTAAATAAGCAGGGTGACAATATACAGCCTTGACGTACTCCTTTTCCTATTTGGAACCAGTCTGTTGTTTCATGTCAAGTTCTAACTGTTGCTTCCTGACCTGCATATAGGTTTCTCAAGAGGCAGGTCAGGTGGTCTGGTATTCCCGTCTCTTTCAGAATTTTCCAAATTTTCAGTTTGTTGTGAATATATGATATTTGTTTTTCTGTTTCTGACTTACTTCACTCTGTATAACAGGCTCTAGGTTCATCCACCTCAGTTCAACTGACTCACTTAATTTCCCTTCTTAAAGTTTATCTCCTAAAAAGTCTTATAGAGAGGCATATATTTGGGGTATAAATTTTCCTTAGACCAAGTATGCTTCAGAATAGCTTCATTTTATACTCACGTTTAAATAAAAATTGACTGAATAGAAATGTTTAGGTTCAAAGTATTTCTCCAAATATTTTTCTCCTTGTTTACTTCTCTCCCTTAGAGGTCAATAGTATAGTCTTACTTTTGTCTTCCAATACCTTTTAACTTTTCTCTTATTCTTTCCTTTCTTGATGCTTTCTTTGAGAGTTCTTTGACCTGAATTTTCCAGTTCATTAAATCTTTCTTCATCTGCATTCATTCTGATATTTAATCTACCCATTGAATCTTCTACTTGGAGAATTATATTTGTCTGTACACAACATTTCTAGAACACAATAGTCACTTGTTCCTCTTGCAAGTGTACAATACCCTCCTTAATTCTGAGGGTTCTCAATTTTGATCATTTTAAATTCTTGTTCTGTCTCTCCCATTAAATTTGTTTTCTCTGGGAAACAGTTGTTTTGTTTTTCTCTGTGAGTTTATCTTTTCTTCTATGGAGATTTTCAACTGCATTGATTACCAGGGTTTGCTTTGGAGGAGGGGAGAAAACCTTGCTGTGCTTTCCAGGCTAGTTTAGGTTTGAGGGTTGGGGCTGCTCCCGAAGGTGAACAAACCCTTGTATTGCATTCCTGCTCATCCACTCCCTGTTTTCCCTACTGTAGATATCATCTGTTCCCCAGGGAGCTCCAAGTACTTCTGTCCCAGGAAAAGTGGTTGTGAGTGGGTGACAGGGGGAAGATGCTTGGGCTCCTGCCAGTCAGCCTGCCTGCCTTTACTGTCTCCTATTCTGGCAGAAACTGACACTGCCCTCAGGTTACCTCTCCAGTTCTACCTTTCCTGGGTGCTGTGTTAATATTGCTGCGCAAAATGATCTTTGCAGGCAAATGCAAACAAGGGAAGGGGAACAAGAGAAAAGAAGGTATCTGGTGGCTCTGGCCTTTACCTCCAGACCACACTTCTCCCTTATTACTTGTTGAGCTCAGCTTTGTAGCCCTCCAGTCTCAGCCTCTCCATCTCTTCTGTGGTGTCTTCATACAGGATTAGATTCAGGGGTGAGAGTCAGCATCTCATGCTACTTTGCCATTTTTCAGCCTTAAAGTATTATCTCTTGTCTTTAAAATATGAAAGAAACATTAATTTGACTTCAAATCAAGGCTATTCTGACATTTGATTGGTAGGGCATTCAGAATAAAATGTGCAAGCCCTTGGATTTAAGTGTGTTTTAATAGCCTTTATATACAAAAAAGAGATCATTTAAAAACTCAATGGTCTGATTAATATTTCATCTTAATAGAAGCCCAGATACTGAGTTCAACCAATAACTCCACTCTCAGAGAGGGTTCAGTTGGTTGGCGTTTGGCTCTCAATTTCTAAATATAGAAAGTGGGAAGATGCTTGTAAGGACATCTGTCTGGGCAATTGCCAGCCCTGCTTTCAAAGGCAATCCATTAATACAACTATTGGAGAGGGTGGGTTTTGGAGGGGGAGTATACATTTGAATCATTTCTTCATTCAAAAAATATTTATTGAAATGGCAACCCACTCCAGTATTCTTGCCTGGGAAATCCCATGGACAGGGGAGCCTGGGGGGCTCTTGCGTCCATGGAGTTGAAAGAGTCGGACGTGACTGAGCAACTAAACAACAGCAATACTGTGTGCCAGACTTGATGCTGATATCTTCACAAGATAGTCTTTTATGTGAGTGATAACCAGAGTTTTAAAGTATAAACTGATCATATAGTTCATAACATTGAACATAGAGTCTGAAGAAAGAGTTCTATTCTTGCTCTGTTAAAATTCTGGTCTGTGCTAAAGTTAGATGATGGTTCAAGAAATACTATATCAGAGAGATGGCTCTTTCTGTAGACTATCCCTTTAGATTCTGGTGTGGAAATTTTGGCATCCTGGCCTGCAGACATGGGGCCAAGAGCAGAGAATTAGCGGAGTATCACCTAGGCAGATACTGGCGTTGTTTTGGCCCAGATGTAGTACAATAAATTATCTGGAAACTAGTTAAAATGTGGGTTCTAGGATCTTTCCAATTGAACTAGTGTCTCTAGGGTTGCTGGCCCTGATATCTGAAAAATTTAGGGCCTTGTCTATGTGTGGATCTCTTCTATGTGTGTGATCCTAGGGCAGACCAGATGGAAACTGCTCACATGGAAAGAAGAAAAGGGTGGCCCCAAGAGACAGGCAACTATAGAGAGACACTGGAGTCATAGTTAAAATGAATTAATACTAGTTAGTTAAAATGTATTCATAAGAGCTGAGTTAGTAAGTTCTGAGAAATAATATTATGTTCAAGATAAACATATGTGATGATAGAATTGTTCACATTTCATTGTGTTATGAAAGGGGAGCCAGGAGTCAGGTATAGGATGAGTAAAGCAAATTAAGATCCAGAGCACCAAAACATAGTAGAACTTAACTTTTAATTAGAGCCTTGTGTCTGTTGTCATGCATGAAGACCCTGTCAAGATTCCACTGGTGGATAGATTATTTTTCAGTCTTAAAGGACTTCCCTGGTGGCTCAGATGGTAAAAAGAAAATCTGCCTGCAATGTAAGAGACCTGGATTCAATCCCTGGGTCGAGAAGATCCCCTGAAGGAGAAAATAGCAACCCACTCCAATATTCTTGCTTGGAGAATCCCCAAAGGCAGAGGAGCCTGAGGGGCTGCAGTCCACGGGGGCACAAAGAATTGGATGTAACTGAGCAACTAAGCACACACACACACACACACACACACACACAGAGGTGTCACTAGAAATAAGAGATGTAGTTTGATCACTGGATTGGGAAGATCCCCTGGAGAAGGAAATGGCAACCCACTCCAGTATTCTTGCCTGGAGAATCCCATGGACAGAGGAACCTGGAGGGTTAAAGTCCACAGGGTTGAAAAGAGTCCAGAATAACTGAAGCGGCTAAGCACGCAGGCAAGGGGAAAGATGCCATACTCATTTGTCCATTCACTCACTGATTTATTCATTTGATCAAGCAGCTAGATGTGACATATGCATTACATAACAAATGTTGAGGGCCTCTTATATGGCAGGCATTGTATAAATGTAAGACTGGAAAGGTAGGCAGGGACTAAACTACCCAAGGCCAGGTATAGTTTTGTTTTTATCCTAAAAGCAAATGGAAGTCACTGAGTGATTCTAAGAACTGAAGTAGCATGCTGTCTGAACATGTTGAAAGTCCTTTCCCTGCAGCGTAAGGAGAGATTGGAGGGGACAGGCATGGCTGCAGGCAGGCCAGATGGGAGACCATCAGTTTCCAGGTGAGAAGCAATGGTTTGGACTGAGTGGTACAGAAGGAACAAGAAATGGACAGATAGATAGTTAAGATAAAAATTACGTTGATAAGACATGATACTAGATTGAATAAGGGGAGTTGGGTCTTCGTTGCTGTACTTGGGCTTTCTCCAGGTGCGGTGAGTGGGAGCTACTCTCCAGGTGTGGTGCACAGGCTTCTCACTGCTTCTCTTGTTGTGAAGCCCGGGCTCTAGAGTACAGGCTCAGTAGTTGTGGCACTTGGGCTTAGTTGCCCTGCGGCATGTGGAATCTTCCTGGACCAGGTATCGAACCTGAGTCCCCTGAGTTGGCAGGGAGATTCCTAACCACTGGACCACCAGGGAAGTCCTGTGGGGAGCTTTTTAGGGAGAGTGGGATGCCAGAAACCACTCCCAGACTTCTAGCTTGATTAGCTAAATGGATGATGGTGCCATTATTCACTGAGAGAGAAAACAATGGAAGAAGTTAGGCCTGAATTACGATGCTTAGAGTCAAGCCATGTGCTCTGGCTACTTCTGCTCCCCTCGTGCCCCTAACAGACCCTTTGATTCCCCCCATAGTCCCTTCATTGACCACTTTGGCTACCTCCACAGAGCACTGACTCATCATTATCAGGGTCATGCTCTGGAGAAAACTATTTGCTAAACTAGTTGATGACCACTAAGGGAAGGCCATTAGGTAAAATAACTGGGAGGGGACATGAAATTACCAAGCCACACCCCAGCAATGGTGGGAAGGGAAGAACCTGGTTGGTTTAGTTTGGGAAATTCTTTGATATGGTTACCAAGCCACTGGTATTCACCTTGCTGGCTTTTGTAGGTAAACCCTTCCCCTACACGTTTATCTGAGTTGGTTAACAAGCATGGCCTGTTTTGAGTGTTCTTTGTTGCCTTTTTTTTTTTTTTTTTTACTGCTCTGGAGCTTATGAATAGGAAAATGTTGAAAAGGCAGGCAGAAAACCTTATTCAGCCAGACAATATTTTATTGATCCCACCATGTACAAAACACTCTATTAGTTTTTTGAAGAGGTAAGAAAGAAATGGCTCCCAATAAAAGAAAAAGGAGAAGCAAAACAACCAGGTAATCCATAAATTGTACAATCATCTCTTAAAAAACTAAGGGAAGTGTGATAATTACCAGGAGACCCTCGGGACAAGAGCTCAGCAGAGGCAGGAGACCAAGTTTTAGTGGTTTATTTGAGGGTGGGGTGGATGCTGGCAAGCTGCTTGGAACTATGCAGAAGTATTGAGGCTAGAATTTTATAGACTTTGGCTGTTTCTTTTCTTCTCAATTTATTGCTGGAAAGGATCACTAAAACTCCCAACCAGGAGTAAATGAAAAGTTATAAGCCCATCTTCCTGGAAAATATACCCTCTGCATGTAATTTTCAAGAAAATGGAATTAATTCTCCCTATTTAGTGTGTGAGGTGACCACCTAAAACTATCAAAGTGGAAAATAATATTTAGAGGATGTTACAGGGTAAAAGAAGAAATGGTAAGCATTTCCCTGCATTTTGAGACTCAGAAATAAGAAGGGAGTCCATCCACACATGAGGGGTGTAGGGCCTCAGGAGTTTCTGAAAAATGTCATGAAGCTGTATAGGGAACAGTGTGGGAAACTGAGGGAGTGGCTTAAATATCATTTTCTGGCTGCCTGCTGAGTACCTGAATCAGGCCCTGCAGACAGTCCTCTCATCTATCCTATCAATGGATTTTGTATCTCCACTTTTACAGAAAAGAATATGAAGGTTTGGTGATACTGGTCACACAGCTAATACAGGACGGATAGATATGCGTGTGTGCTCAGTCATGTCCGACTCTTTGCAACCCCATGGATTGTAGCCCACCAGGCTCCTCTGTTCATGGAATTTTCCAGGCAAGAATACTAGAGTGGGGTGCCATTTCCTTCTCCAGGGGATCTTCCCAACCCAGGGGTTGAACCCAGGTCTCCTGCATTGCAGGCAGGTTCTTCACTACTGCGCCACTCAGTCAGACCCAGAAGAGCTCTGCTGGGTTCCAGAGTCTACGACATGGTGTTGCCTCCTGTTGTGAGTGTCCTTCCCACTCCTTTGGTTTTTTCCCCAATGCTGTAGGGAATTACTCAGGCTATGGGCTGCATAAAAGGTTCCCACAGCTGCCTTGTCCCCAGGGCACAGGGCACTCAGAGCAGAGGTTCTTTCTGAGTGTGGTCCCTGGACCAGCAGCCTTGGCATCACCTGGAACTTGTCAGATGTAAACATTCTCAAGCTCCACCCCTGAACTAATGAACAGGAAACTCTGGGGTGGGACCCAGCCATCTGTGTTGTAACAAGCCCTCCAGGGGATTCTGAGGAAACCAGTGACTTGGAGGGACTCCTTGGGGAACTTTGCCAGGACCTCTCCAAGAAGTACTCTAGAGCAACTCAAGGAAGTAACTGAGAGTGCTCCAGGGCTCAGCTTTCCATGGGCGGCAGCTCCTTTCCTGAGGGTCTACACGGGAGCCTCTGCCATCTGTAGCATGTGCCTGGCACTGCAGGAAAAGCTCCTGGAGGCTTCCTTCTCCAGCCATCTGGCCTTGACTCCCTGGGACTTATAAACCAGGCCAGCTGGTTCTCCCTTGCCATTGCAGAACAGAAAGCCTCCCAGCCAGGTGGAGGCTCTCATTGTCACGTTCCCCTCCGTGTTCACATCCTCTCCCTGGTGGAGAAGCTGGCAGCTCGGAGGAGAGCAAGATGCTCTGGTCAGAGCGCCTGCAGGCTGAGGCTGGTGGGAGGAGGGCCTCATATTTGAAGGGGTTGTGATCCCACACCTGGGAAAGGTGTGTACTTCCCCAGAGAAGCATATAGGGAGTCAAAGACGATGTGCCAGAAAAAAAAAGACTTCCAGCTGGTGCTAACTCAGAGGAGAAGGGGAGATGTGGGTGTTAAATGGCAGCCTGTGGCAAAAGGAGTTGAACACAGAAAGTGACGCATACCTGAGACCAGGAGTCACACATGGAGACCATCCAGATTAAATAATAGGTGTTAGACGTTAGAGCCCTTCCAAGTTTCTAAAATATTATTAGCTGGCTGATACTGATGCAGCCAGTCCATAGACCATTATCTGGAGACCATTGCTGCCTTTCACAATATGATGAGTGCCTGCTCCAGATAAAGACCAGATAAGGATTTGTGTGAATTTTCATTAAAGTCACTTGAAACTTTGTTTTTAATTAGTTGGTACATTGGCTTGACTTTTTTCGCAGAGATGAAAAACAGAGGGCTAAATCAGATAGAAGATTTATTTCTCTTTTCATAAAAAAGTCTGAGCTGGCTGGGCAACCAGAGTGGTGTGCTGACCAGATGTATCCACAGTGTTACCCCAGTGACCCAGGACACTTCTCTCTTGTTGCCTGCCCCCATCCACATGACCAGAACTGGCTCATCAGTGTCACAACTGTGCTCCAACCCTTGGGAAGAGGCAAAAAGCTGAGGCAGAGTGCAGAGTCAGCTTGGTCTGCTGTGGCAATGTACTACAGACTGGGCAGCTTAAACAATAGATATTCATGTCTCTCAGTCTGGAGGTGGCAATTTTGAGATCAGAATGCTAGTGGGATCAGGTTCTGAGGAAGGCTGTCTTCCTGGCTTGTGGAAGGCCATCTTCTTGCTCAATCCTCACATGGCAGAGAGAACAAGCTCTGGTCTCTCTCTCTTTTTGTCCTATAAGGGCTATAATGGGCTTCCCTGGTGGCTCAGACAGCAAAGAGTCTACCTGCAATGCAGGAGACCTGGATTTGATCCCTGGGTCAGGAAGATCCCCTGGAGGAGGGAATGGCAACCGACTCCAGTATTCTTGCTTGGAAAATTCCATGGACAGAGTAGCCTGGTGGGCTATGGTCTATGGGATCACAAACAGTTGGGCACGACTGAGCAACTAACACACACACACACACACACAAGGACTGTAATCTTGTCATGGGTCCCTACCTTCATGACCTTATCTAAATGTAATTACCTCCCAAAGGTCCTACCTCCTAATATCGTCACATGAGGGTTAAGACTTTCGAAGAGAAACTTTGCGGGGAAACAAACATTGAATCCACAACACAGGGCAAACAGCTTCTTGTTAATTATGTAACCCCAAAGTTACAGGCATTACTTTCACTCACATCTTATTGGTCAAAATCTGTTCACATGATCACATCTGTTGTGAGGGAAGTGGGGGAAATAAAATCTTTATCTGAGTAGCCATTACTCAGCTAAAATTTGGAGAGTTTGGTTATTAAGAGGAAAAGGAGAAAATGGATACTGAGATTTAATTGATTTCTTCCCAAAGGGCTTTATCACTATACCTCTCTTTCCCAGGACAACACTTTTTATCCTTATGCTCTGTCTCTTGTCCTCTCTCCATATGTGTGATGCCCCCCTTTGTTCATACATGAGGCCCTAGACATTGTGAAGATCTCTCAGAGGCTGTGACCAGGTCTGGACCTGCCACATTGGATGTCATATTTTAAGCTGCCTAGAGAAAGGCAATGCCAAAGAATGCTCAAACTACTGCACAATTGCACTCATCTCACACGCTAGTAAAGTAATGCTCAAAATTCTCCAAGCCAGGCTTCAGAATATGTGAACCGTGAACTTCCAGATATTCAAGCTGGTTTTAGGAAAGGCAGAGAAACCAGAGATCAAATTGTTAGCAACTGTTGGATCATCAAAAAAGCAAGAGAGTTCCAGAAAAACATCTGTTTCTGCTTTATTGACTATGCCAAAGCCTTTGACTGTGTGGATCACAATAAACTGTGGAAAATTCTGAAAGAGATGGGAATACCAGACCACCTGACCTGCCTCATGAGAAACCTATATGCAGGTCAGGAAGCAACAGTTTGAACTGGACATGGAACAACAGACTGGTCCCAAAAAGGAAAAGCAGCACGTCAAGGCTGTATATTGTCACCCTGCTTACTTAAATTTTATGCAGAGTACATCATGAGAAATGCTGGACTGGAAGAAGCATAAGCCGGAATCAAGATTGCCGGAAGAAATATCAATAACCTCGGATATGCAGATGAAACCACCCTTAGGGCAGAAAGTGAAGAGGAACTAAAAAGCTTCTTGATGAAAGTGAAAGAGGAGAGTGAAAAAGTTGGCATAAAGCTCAACATTCAGAAAACTAAGATTATGGCATCCAGTCCCATCAGTTCATGGGAAATAGATGGGGAAACAATGGAAACAGTGTCAGATTTTAATTTTCTGGGCTCCAAAATCACTGCAGATGGTGACTGCAGCCATGAAATTAAAAGACGCTTACTCCTTGGAAGAAAAGTTATGACCAACCTCAGTTCAGTTCAGTCTCTCAGTTGTATCTGACTCTTTGCAACCCCATGAATCACAGCACGCCAGGCCTCCCTGTCCATCACCAACTCCCAGAATTCACTCAGACTCACCTCCATTGAGTCAGTGATACGATCCAGCCATCTCATCCTCTGTCATCCCTTTCTCCTCCTGCCCCAATCCCTCCCAGCATCAAAGTCTTTTCCAATGAGTCAACTCTTCACATGAGGTGGCCAAAGTACTGGAGTTTCAGCTTTAGCATCAGTCCTTCCAAAGAAATCCCAGAGCTGATCTCCTTCAGATCGGAGTGGTTGGATCTCCTTGCAGTCCAAGGGACTCTCAAGAGTCTTCTCCAACACCACAGTTCAAAAGCATCAATTCTTCGGCACTCAGACCAAAGAATTGATGCTTTTGAACTGTGGGGCTGGAGAAGACTCTTGTGAGTCCCTTGGACTGCAAGGAGATCCAACCAGTCCATCCTAAAGGAGATCAGTCCTGGGTGTTCATTTGAAGGACTGATGCTGAGGCTGAAACTCCAATACTTTGGCCACCTCATGCAAAGAGTTGACTCATTGGAAAAGACCCTGATGCTGGGAGGGATTGGGGCAGAAGGAGAAGGGGATGACAGAGGATGAGATGGCTGGATGGCATCACTGACTCGATGCACATGAGTTTGAGTGAACTCCGGGAGTTGGTGATGGACAGGGAGGCCTGGTGTGTTGCAATTCACGGGGTCACAAAGAGTCGGACATGACTGAACGACTGAACTGAACTGAGATATGTGTTTCCTACGGTGAGGGTGGGTGACTGAAGGTGAAGGTAAGGACTCAATAAATGACAGGGTTCTAGCAGTCCTGGACTCACCCCCTATTGTCTCACTTAATGGAGACAAAAGTGCCCTCCACTGAGAAAGATTATAGTAAAGACATCAGACATCACTCCTGCAAGATGCCCCGCAGATGCTGACCAAGAAACTGTGAAGTGCTTGAGGATGAATCCGTGCTTTTCACTCAGGGACACTGGCTCTTCCCAAGGCTTCCAGCTTGAGCAGGAGGTTGGTGAAAATATACGTCTTATTCCCAAACTTTCTCAAGAGAAAGACAAGTCTGCCTCCCTCATGTCTGGTTTTAAAGCATACAGTTCTCACTCTAACCAAAAGTCCCAAATCTTTGCCCTAAGGCTGTGGTCAGAAATCTATTCAAGTATTAATGAAAACCAGGGCTGCCAGGATTCACTGTAGGCTTCAGATCTTTGAGAGGCAGATTAATAACCATGTTTATGTCCTTGGGGGCATTGTTGTGCACAAACTTTGCAGCATATTAGAGTCATCTGGGGAATCTGTTTAAATGCATGTTTTGGCCCCATTTCCAGAGATTCTGACTTAGTAGTTTTGGGGTACAACTCAGGAAGCTGCATTTCCTAAAAATCCCTTCCAGGGAATCCACAGGCTACACTTTGAGAAATGGTATTTATTTCTCCGAGTACCATTTCTGTGTGAAATTAGACAATCAGAAAGAAAAGCTCTAGTATTGTATTATCTCCATCCCCTTAAAGAATGCCTTTGATATGTCAACACTTAATGCTATATGTTCAGACTTTATGAATAAACTTGGTCTAAAGAAGTGCTTTTTTGTATTCAGAATCCTGGGCTTTATTGAAGGTATCACTTGATGCTCATGCATAAAGACACACATGATGAATTTCTTCTGGGATTTAGTAAAGATGGTATTTCTCCACAAAAGATGTGTCTCTATGTTTATATTTATACATTTAGTGGGAGATTTGCCTGGAGAATCCCAGGGACGGGGGAGCCTGGTGGGCTGCCATCTATGAGGTTGCACAGAGTCGGACACGACTGAAGCGACTTAGCAGCAGCAGCAGCAGGGAAGGAAATGCAGCTCAAATTTTGTCATCTAATGCAGGTCCCTTTTTGCTTCAGTATCTATCAGTCCCCTCCTGTCCTCTGGTCTTCCACTGCCACTTACTCCCAGATTCTCTGCTGCATCCAAACCCAGCACTATGGAACCCCAGCTTGGCAGGATATTAGAAACTGCTCTCTGTACTGAGGAAATCTGATGTTGCCATAACTGTGCTCCCTTGTGAGCTTTTAATTAGAGCTCAAGCCTTTGTCATAGTTGGCATTGCCATCTCCTGCCCAGGTCCTGGCTTTCCCTCCAGGGCTTGCCAGGATCAGGCCTGTCCCTGTCCCCGTCCCCAGGTCCTATTACTTGCTTCCTGCTGGCTCCTTACCCTACCCCTTGGGAGCTGGATCCTGCTTTTATTATCATTCCAATTGACTGCATTCTTAGCTCCAAAGTGAAATATAGCGATTACCTTTCCTTATAGCTGCTGCTGCTACTGCTGCTAAGTCACTTCAGTCGTGTCCAACTCTGTGCGACCCCATGGACTGCAGCCTACCAGGCTCCTCCACCCATGGGATTTTCCAGGCAAGAGTACTGGAGTGGGTTGCCATTGCCTTCTCCTGCTACCAACACCAAAATTCATGATGGCCTGAAAGTCCCAACAGAAAGCAAGAGCAGCACCATTGCCCTCATGAACGGAAAATTTATGGGAAAATATCACAATCACTGCAATGTATGAGGTAACAGGCCTCCTTTGTGTCTTCAAGTTCTCTGGAGATTGTCTATCTATCTATTTATTATCTATGTGGGCTTCCCAGGTGGTGCTAGTGGTAAAGAACCTGCCTGCCTACGCAGGAGATGTGCATTCAATTCCTGGGTTGGGAAGATCCCTGGAGCAGGAAGTGGCAACCCACTCCAGTATTCTGGCCTGGAGAATCCCATGTAGAGAGGAGCCTGGCGGGCTATAGTCCATGGCGTCACTAGAGTTGGAAATGGCTACGCACACACATACATGCATCTATCTATCTATCATTGACCCAGCTGCTATTAGGAATTGACTCATGCTGTTAGGAATGCTGAGAGGTTCCACCATCTGCAGTTAGTGAGCAGATCACCCAGGAGAGCTGATAGTGTAATTCAGGCCTTCAGCAGATTGGATGAGGCCCACCCATATAAGGGAGAGCAATCTGCTTTACTCAGTCTACAAACAACAGAAGTGCAGTCCTGCCCTTGGGGACTTTTACAGACTGGAGAGAAAGGTGACATTGAAAAAGCAATTTAAAGTTCCTTAAGTGTGGCCACAGTAGGGAGAGAAAAGGGATTCAAAGGGACCATTAATCTTGTCTGAGAATGAGAAAGGGAGAACTAAGTTAAGATTTGTGATATCTAGGAAAACGGGAAGAACGCAAGACATGCAAGATGTGAAGGTAAATCAGTTCCAGCCTGGCAGCAGATGAGGACGAGGCTAGAGAGGCAGGCAGGAGCCGGGGGTGGGGAACACTGCAGACTTTGGCAATTAGAGGCAATCAGAAAGTGTGGCCACAGTAGGGAGAGAAAAGGGATTCAAAGGGACCGTTAATCTTGTCTGAGAACGAGAAAGGGAGAACTAAGTTAAGATTTGTGATATCTAGGAAAACGGGAAGAACGCAAGACATGCAAGATGTGAAGGCAAATCAGTTCCAGCTTGGTAGCAGATGAGGACGAGACTAGAGAGGCAGGCAGGAGCCGGGGGTGGGGAACACTGCAGACTTTGGCAATTAGAGGCAATCAGAAATACTGAAGGGATTTAAGAAGAGGAGTGACATGGTCAAGTCACTCTGGAGTCAGTGTGTAATAGTCTTAAATAAAAAATGAAGAGATACTAAACATGTTTTTTTTTTCTTTTTAGTTTTTTATTTCATATTGAAGCATAGTTGATTAACAATGTTGTGTTAGCTTCAGGTATACAGCAAAGTGATTCAGTTATACATATACATGCATCTATTTTTCAAATTCTTTTCCCATTTAGGTTGTTACTGACACTGAGCAGAATTCCCTGTGCTGTACAGTAAGTCCTTATTGGTTATTCATTTTAAATGTAGCAATATGTGTGTGTCAATCTTATATTCCCTAAGTATTCCTTATTACTCAGCCATTAGAAAGAATGAAATAGTGCCGTTTGCAGCAATGTGGATGGAACTAGAAATTGTCATACTGAGTGAAGTAAGTCAGATGGAGAGAGTGAAATATCATATGATATCATTTATATGCAATGACTGCAGCCTACCAGGCTGTATCTAAAAAAATGATACAAAGAGATACTATTTCTGAAGTCCAATTCAAGTGATTTTTATGATATGGTAACTTTTAAGTTTCTTTTATTTATGAGTTTGTTTGGCTGCCCTGAGTCTTAATTGCAGCACTTGAGATCTTTAGTTGTGGCATATGGGTGGACTCAGTTGCTGCACGTGGGATCTAGTTCCCTGACCAGGGATGGAACCCTGCCTGCCCCGCTGCATTGGGAGCATGGAGTCTTGGCCACTGAACCAGCAGGGAAGTCCCTGACACCTTTTAAATTTCTATTGATCATTGTATTTTCTTAGTTACAACATCAAACTGGTTACTTACATAGTTTCTAAGAATGAGAAATAATCCATGACTAAGTGATGAATATGTTATATTCTATTATGGTCATTTTTAAACCTAAACCTTAGGTTTAAAACCTAAGGTTAAACATTTAAACCTTAACCTTCATAACATGCAAGTCTGTTATTAAACTCATGGGTTTTAGGTTTGAAGGGGAATGGATACATGTATATGATGGTTGACTCCCTTTGCTGTTCACCTGAAACTACCACAGCATTGTTAATTGGGTATCAGTTCAGTTTCAGTTCAGTTGCTCAGTGGTGTCCGACTCTTTGCGACCCCATGAATCGCAGCACGCCAGGCCTCCCTGTCCATCACCAACTCCCAGAGTTCACCCAAACCCACATCCATCGAGTCAGTGATGCCATCCAGCCATCTCATCCTCGGTCATCCCCTTCTCCTCCTGCCCCCAATCCTTCCCAGCATTAGAGTCTTTTCCAATGAGTCAACTCTTCGCATGAGGTGGCCAAAGTACTGGAGTTTCAGCTTTAGCATCATTCCTTCCAAAGAACCCCCACGACTGATCTCCTTTAGGATGGACTGGTTGGATCTCCTTGCAGTCCAAGGGACTCTCAAGAGTCTTCTCCAACACCAAAGTTCAAAAGCATCAATTCTTCAGTGCTCAGCTTTCTTCACAGTCCAACTCTCACATCCATACATGACTACTGGAAAAACCATAGCCTTGACTAGACGGACCTTTGTTGGCAAAGCAATGTCTCTGCTTTTCAATATGCTATCTATTGGTTGGTCATAACTTTCCTTCCAAGGAGTAAGCATCTTTTAATTTCATGGCTGTAATCACCATCTGCAGTGATTTTGGAGCCCCCCAAAATAAAGTCTGACACTGTTTCCACTGTTTCCCCATCTATTTGCCATGAAGTGATGGGATCAGATGCCATGATCTTAGTTGGGTATACCTCAATACAAAATAAAAGGTGTAAAGTTTGGGGAAAAAAAACCCTGATGGGTTTAAAGTGATTTTATCAACCTAATAAAATCCAGAGCAAGGGTTTTATAAAGGACTAGATCATGAAGATTACCTCTGATAGAGAGCAATGCAGACTCACTGAGATGTCAGTTTTGCACCTGTGATGTGTGTTTTCATCTTTCTCCCAAGCTCACTACTAATTTCTCTCCTTTTGTCCAGCCTTGCTTCCTGAATCACTGTTAGGTCTCCACAGCCTCAAGATAAAGCATGTTGGTCTTCCCTGGTTGCTCAGATGGTAAAGAATCTGCCTGTAATGCAGGAAACTCGGGTTCAATCCCTGGGTCAGGAAGATCCCCCCGGAGAAGGGAATGGCAACCCACTCCAGTATTCTTGCCTAGAGAATCCCATGGACAGAGGAGACTGGCAGGCTAAGGTCCATGGGGTCGCAAAGAGTTGGACAAGACTGAGTGACCAACACTTTCAGGACTCTTAGTTGCAAATGAGTGAAATTCCAACTCAAACGACTGGAGCAGAGATGGGAATTCGGGCTTGTTGTTGGGTATGATGGCTGTAGGGCTCAGCTGGTCTCTTAGGAGCTCCCTCTGACCTTTCCTGTGCGTCACTTTGCTTGTAGGGAAGCACCCTGCTTATGGTGGCAAATGACTGTCAGTAGGGTTGGCCTTACCTTGTCTCACCTTCTCAGGACATCCAGCAGAATTTCCCTTCTCCAGCAGTTTCACTTAGTCTTAGAATTGAGCCCCATGTTTTCCCATTGGCCTGGGTCACAAACCACTTCAGGAGTTCGGGCTGGGACCAGTCCCACAAAACTCAGATGGACTGAGAGTGGAGAGAGGAATTGCTACAGGAAAGGAGAGACCACTAACGTCCACATGATCACTAAGTAGGGGCCAGGTTTGCAGCCTTCCCAAGGGCAAGTCTGAGAGGATGCTCACAGTGGGTCTGCTCAGAGCTGTGCCCACACTGAGCTCTGGCTCACCCGAGCTCTCGGGAACTCCTGGCTGGGCAGCTTGGCTGACGGTTGCCCTCCCAGCTCCAAACCTTTGGTTGTGGTGGTTCTTTGGTTCTATTTGATGGCCCTGTTGGGGCTCTCAGGTGCCCTCCTGTTCTTCTCCACAACTCTGGCTCCAGCAGTCACCCTTCTTCTTCCTTGACATCTCCCAAGTTTTTCACCCGCTGTCCCTGACCTGTGCACCGAGAGTTTCAAATGTGGCCACTGATCACTGTGCTACATCCGTAGAATGTGTGAACGCTGCTGGTATCCAAATGTCATCCAGTGGATTCATTAAATGCCGCCACTCATCTCCATGGAGAGAAAACAAGAACAAGGCAGGGTCTTGGAGATCTGAGGAGAGCCTCACCCCACGCGCCCCTTCTCCTGGGCTCAGTGTAAGCCCATCCTGCCGCTGGAGGGCCACAAAGGCAAGTGTTGTCTCAGCCACCATGACCTTCCATTATTTTTAAGTAGCTGTAGCAGAACAAAAGACAAATGAAAACTTTCTCTGCTTGATATTGAAAAAAAAAAAATCACTGGCATGTCATATGGTAATTCATTAAAGACTCCTCATTCATCAGAACAATTCATTTTTGTTTGAAGAGGCTGAATAAGCAGTTTCTTGCTGATTTCACTGTCAGCCTCTCTGGCCACATGTGGCTCCAGTTCATTTGCAGTGATTTTATTCCTAAATATTAAGAGTTTGGGGGGGAATATGTGGAATATTTTAAATCAAATTGGGCTATTTTACTTAGATACCTCTTTTACATTCTTTCTTTTACAATTCTAATATCTAGGACTGGAATTTAATTTTTTTTTCCCTTTGAATGAAGAGATACACAACAAGTAGATTCTTTCTTTTTTCAGAAATTAAAATCTCCCCAGTTGGCTTGAATCTACTGCTGAACTGAGTGCAGGAAACTGATTTCTGGCTAATTTTAAAAGTTTTTTTTTTTTTAATATATATATATAAAATAATATCTCAAACTAGGGGGAATTGTTTTGGAGTCTGTTACACTCCTGTTGTTGATCAGTTGCTCAGACTCCATTAAATGAAGAAGGCTCCTTTCTGGTATATCTTTTTCTGTGAAGCTTCACTTTTTCTGTTGATGATAAATTCTGGGAGAGAATTTTTCAAAGTTTATATCATAGTGATGATGTACTCAGTTGTACCTGACTCTCTGCAACCCCATGGACTGTAACGTCCATGGGATTCTCCAGGCAAGAATACTGGAGTGGGTTATACTCTTGAACCTGAATTAAACTTCGTAAATGTGTGCTTTACAAAATCCTCCTTTATCAAGCATGTCTAATTCATTTTCTATGTAGCTATGTTTTAGCACCACAGAAATGCAGGTTTTGGATTTTCCCAAAATTTTTTCTCAAAAATCTTTAATCAATATCTAATTTATATTATTCATCTAAAAGATTTTAACTTTTAAGAGACTCCATTTCTGTTTTTTTAGCCTTCTGGCAGATTCTCCTATAAACCTGGTTCCCTTAGTCAAGTCTCTCAGTATCTCTTTCTCTTACCTCTCATCACTGTTTCTTTTCCCTTCTGTCGTAGAACAGGGTTTGTCAGCTCAAAATGCTACCTGAAGTCATGCAGGTATTTTAAATGAGTGAATTGGTTGGGAACAATAGCAGTTGTAAGGGGACTCTGGGAAACCAGAGACACCTGACTGCGGGAAGGCTGACAACATTCAGCTCCAAGAGTCCCCATGAGAGAATTCAGTATGAGATTTGCCAGATCTCACACTTTCAAAGGAAGCCAGAAACCTAGATTTTAGTGTGAAATATTCCAATTTTTGAAACTGTCAATTATTAAAAATTTTTAAGATCATTTCTCCCCCAAACCTACAAATGTCCCATAAGCCATTAGAAATTTGTTATATCTACCCTTTAACCAATTTGTTTTCATTAACATCTGATTATACTACACTGGGTTTCCTTCTCCTCTCTCTCCTTCTGTACTCAGATTAGACTTGTGCAGTAACCTGGTGAATTATCTAGGGGCAGAGCACTTCCCCCAACCTGTGGCCACTTCAGGCCCTGGGACCAGAGCTGTTCCCAGGAGCCAGAGATGCACCTGGACTCTGAACTTTGCCACAAGCCTCAGAGAGCGGTGCCCTGCCTGCTGAGGCTGGAAAGGAAAAGAGCAGCTGAACTCTAGTCTCCATC
>SJYT01066598.1:348187-358304 GCA_006410635.1 Cephalophus harveyi
CATAAACACAGTAGCTACCACCTCAGGGATGGAGGCGATGTATGGGCTCAGCAGCATGGGCGTCTCACTCATCAAGGCTGGCTCAGTCACTGCCACTGCCAAGCGTCCAACCTGTGAGCCACAGAGACAAATGCTGAGCCCCAGATGGACCACCATCCCTCAAAGAGACAAAACAGCCACTTAATGGGAGCTTAGTTACATGGTACTTTTTCCGCCCAGAAGGGGAAGTGATTTATCTTCATTAGAACTGACACATAATCCAAGTATGGGTTAATTTTTCTGCCTACAGGGCCTAAGCCACTACCTGAAGGTCTACAGAGTGTTTGTTCCACTGACACAGGTGTCCATAGGTTATTGCATTTGACCAAACAATCCACTTTACAGCAAAGGAGAGGCAGCAGGAAGCATCTGACCGTATGTCCACAGGGGCTTCCCAAGTGGCTCAGTGGTTAAGAATCCACCTGCCAATGTAGGAGACATAAGAGATGCAGGTTTGATCCCTGGGTTGGGAAGATCCCCTAGAGGAGGAAATGGCAACCCACTTCAGTATTCTTGCCTGGGAAATCCTATGGACAGAGGAGTCTGGCAGGCAACAGTCTATGGGGTTGCAAAGAGGCAGACAGGACTGACTCATCATCATAGTGCCCACCTAGAGAGGGAGAAAGATGGCACTGGCTGGTAAAAAGAGCAGTCACTGGCTTGGAGATAATTCCTTTTAAATACAGATACCATCCTCTAGAGCCTTAAGTTGAAGACCATTATATGGTATTGTGTCCCCTGCAGGTAGGAACCATAAAGAGAAAGGAAATAGCTCCCAGTGGCCCAGTTGGTAAGTGGATACCTCGAATCCCTTCTGTGCTGGATTCTTCAGGGTTAGAGGTTTTGGTTCGAAGGAAGGGAATGCTTCCACCAGGGGGCACAGCAAGAGTCTCACTAAACGTTAAGGTACAGCTGCCACGGGTTTTTCCAGGATCTTCATGCCTGGAGACCATCAGGCAAGGAAAAGAGTCGAAAGTAACCCCGTCATCAAGGGGAAGAAGGGTTGCTGTCAACAGGACAGCGGGGGAGAATTTGCTCACCATTCAGGTGACCTATGGTGGCATGAATGCTCCCCTGGCAAGTACCTGCGGTAGACACGCACAGCACGCACGGCCTGAGAAGTGCAGGGCGAGCAGGGGGTAAAACATGGAGCTCGGGTGCAGGTGGTTGTCACCAGTTAGCCATCTGTACTGGCAGAGGTGCTGGCTGAGGGTGAGGGGAACGCAGGGTGGGTAGTGGGGGCAGGCGGAGACCAACTACAGCTATTGTCTCTCACACTCACCTTCCTCTTGAAGTTTCTGCGGAAAAAGAGATCAATAAGACTGCTGGAGGCCTAGTTCCAGAGGGGGTGAAGATATTACACAATGCAGACCCGAGGGTGTGAGGAGTGCACGTGCTGATTCACCACCAAGGTCCCCGCTCAGGACCGAGGCACTCATCTCCCCAGCCGCCAGGAGCAGTGACTGCAGTCAGTGCCTGGAAACCACCCCCCTCTGCCCCATTCTGCTTTATTGACTATGCCAAAGCCTTTGACTGTGTGGACCAGATGTGTATAAGAGACAGGCCTCATTCAGGCCTGTGCCTCCCACCCAGGGCAGCTCACCTGATGCCTGCCTGAGATGGGGATGGAAACTGAGGTCTCCTGCCTCAATTCAGTCAACTAAAGGGACACCCCAGCTTCAAAGCACCCCAGGCAGTTGGCTGAGGCCTCTGTTGTGACTGCACCAAAAGTCAGCCCCTCTGCCCAGTCTCATTCCTCCCCCACTCCCTGAGGTATGGGCCCCCCACCTTCCATGCACCCCCACAAACTCCTTGCAGGCACATCTCTGCCTCCTGGGAGTCTGTTTCCCAGGGAACCCTAAGCTGAGACAGCCTGAGACTGGCTACAAGTGATAACCAACAAAAAGGTCATAAACATTGCTGGTTTAATCAGAACATTGTAAGATTTTCAGGGCTGTCCCACCTTAAGTTGGAACATTCAGGTGAATGACATTTGTGGTTTGTCACTGGACAAAATTCTTCCAACTCAGGCCCAGACATCTCTCGCCTGCCCTTTCCCCAGCCTTGCCGTCCCATACCCACCCCCTGTGTATAAGAGTCATTTAATATTAACAGAATGAACAGCTTTGGTTTGGCAGTTCACTTATGTTGCACCAAAGCAACAAAAATGAAACAAGCAAACAAAACTCCAGAAGCCAAACATATGAAACCCCAAAACACCCAAATACGGCAAAGTGTTACCTGTCCAGCCAGTCACGTAAACATCCATGACTAACTCATCTCTTTTTGTAGATGTTATGGATTTTTATATCTAAACACTGATCACATAAAAGGACAAGCAAACTCTCTGAAAACTTAAAGGAAAGGCCCAAATTCCACTTTCATCAAACTTGTGTCCAATTTAATTTTCTGTGATCTTAACAGAAATTAAATTGTCGGGAGAAGAGAGAAAAGAAATATTATTCAGCTTATATGATAGGCTCAAAGTGAGCAGGTGTTTAAAATTCACTGTTAGGTAAACTAGACTCCGACGCAAAACTGTACTTTTGTTGGGTGATGCATATTTCAAACTTTTACCCTTTTTTTTTTTTTTTNGAGAAGAGAGAAAAGAAATATTATTCAGCTTATATGATAGGCTCAGCGTGAGCAGGTGTTTAAAATTCACTGTTAGGTAAACTAGACTCCGACGCAAAACTGTACTTTTGTTGGGTGATGCATATTTCAAACTTTTACCCTTTTTTTTTTTTTTGCTGACAGAACCTTGTTTTTTTCCCTTCTTTTTTTCCCCCCAGCAGGAAGGCACAATCATTTACAATACTGCCAAATATAACAAACATCTACAGATGGGTTGGTCTGCAGCTGGAGGCTTTAACTTCATAGTATTTATTTGAAATACCCAAGCCAGCAGAGCAGGGCTTAAGCACAGTGGGCACAATTCACAATGTTTTGGCTCTGGAGCAAATAGCAGTTCAACTTAGTTTTTTCAGCGAAAATGGAATTTATGCAGATGTGCTTTGCACTAAATTCATTAAACAATTACATCCTGGTGCAGTTTTCACATTTTTGTAAAGGATCCACATAAGCACTAATTAGATCTAAAACAATGTTACTGGGCAAATTACAGTGCTTCAGACAGGGTTTCTATGGCAACTTTGAATGTACCAACTTAATTCAGGGCTTGCTCTAGGCTGGTCACCTCCATTATTGCTCTCATCCTAGACATTCTTTAACTCGCTTGACCAGCCATGCAGTTGAGAATCCTGAGTGTTACCATTCTGCTCTCACCCAGGACAACCGCCACCACAACTACCTAGCCTTGCTTTATCCCTGGGAAGGAGGCCAATGTGGTGAATCAGTTTGGCTGCTGGTTTCCTAAAAACCACTCCTGTTGTTTGACTTCTCAAATGGTTACTTTATTGTTCAGAGCTAGTCATAAAAGAGCAAGCTCAGTGCCACCGCCAACAAAGATTAAGAGGCAAAATTAAACTCCAAATGTAATCATTGCCAAAGTCCATGTTTGGAAATATCTCCTCTCCAGGCAGGAATACTAATTATTAATGCAAAGCACAGCAAATAATAATGATGCTCTCCACACTCAGCATCCAGTTTCCTTTTCTTTACTGGATTGTTTCCCTAACGTTTGTGTGGGCCTTGCCTTTTCATTCTGCAGTTTTGCTAGGCAAGACACTGTAACTAGAAGGGTGATAATTCCTTCAACAGACCTAATTGATAGGCCTGAAAATGCTGTGCTGGTTAAATATGAAATTATATCCTCCTTGAAAGAAAACATAACTTAGCACTAGTTTAGAGCTTGGAATAGTTCAGAGAGAAAATGTTGTTAGGCCTGTGTCAAAAGGCAAAGTAAAATTTGTAACAGAAAATGTATTTTTGAAGATTCTGAAAGAATGAATCATTAATATTTCATAACTTGAAACTCAAATTCTTGTTGTTTCACCTTGGGAAGATATTTGATTCTATAATTTACTCCTATTTAGAGTTTTAAAGGGGAAATATGATTTAATTTTTATTAGATTAAAAATAACAGAAGAGTTATTTCTCAAATTTTCAAAAGTTGCCTTTGGATTGATAGCAAATGGAGAAAATGCAAAACAAAGGGCTGTAATTTTAGAAAGTTATGAACAACCGGAAAAGGGTTGTTATGACAACCTTTTCAATTATAAGTGTTAATTGCTCCTATAGCCAATAAAATGTGCTATAGTCTATGCAACTTCTGAAGAGATAATTAAATGAAACAACGGAGCTTTTGGTAAAACCAATTTAATTCAACTATTGTACCTTTTTACCCTGGAGGTGAGTGAGTAAGTGAAAGTCACTTCTCCAGGCTCTTTGAACCAGGGAACGAATCCAGGTCTCCTGCATTGTAGGCAGATTCTTTACCATCTGAGCCACCAAGAAGGAGGAGGAGGAGGAAATGGCAGCTCACTCCAGTAGAGAAGACCATGGACAGAGAAGCCTGGTGGGCTACAGTCCATGGGGTCGCAAAGAGTTGGATGTGACTTAGCAACTGAGCACACTTTCACCTTTTACCCGTCGGATTCCATTTGTATTTGGTTGGCATGGATGATATCACTTACTTTTCCTAACTTTATAAGTCCTTGGGTAGTGAATATCTTTGGCCCTGAGACAATTCTTGGTTCTATTGTATCATTCTTCCTTCCTGGGCTTCTTCCTTCTCCTATTCAACAAGTTCTGGGTTCTTCCTCTGGGCCAAGAAACATGTTGGGCATCATAGGTCCAGAGAGGGCTGAGCCCCAGGCCCTGCCTTCATGGCATTCACAGTGTGGTGGGCAAGAGCTGTGCATCTTTATCCAACATGGCACACACTTGCTCTTCCTGATTATCTGAGGCTGTGTACTGGGAAACAAATAAACAACCCAGAAGTTGGTATCAGGTGGCTACAGTCATTAGGAAGCAACCTAACTATCTCCATACAGCCTTGTCTCTCTATACAGCTGATCATTTTTATTGCCAGCATTAAAATTTCCTCTTGAATCCTCTTCAAGAAGCTTTTGTCTTTAACCAGTTTCACTTTACAGTAACCAGATTAAGTCATCAGGACTCTTGACTATTTCTGCTAGAAATTTGTTATCGTCTAGATTTTGCTTCTGTACTGAGCAAGGGGGTGATTCTCTAGTTGAGGTAGCATCATCGGTGTATCCCAGACAGCAAGAGCTCTTTATTTGTGTATGAGAGGAAATTTTTACATTTGAACTTTTGTAGCAGGAAGGACGATGCTATGGAAAAAGGAACATGGGCTACATTTTAGGCTATAAAATGTTAAATTAATTTTTGCTTAATCAGAAAGGAATTAACTTATTAATAAAATCATTTCATCAGAAAGGAGAAGATATGGTGATGGAGAGGAAGCCAGGAGCCCTTGGGTAGCTAAAACGATGCTAAGTATCTGAAGACTGGAGGCCTCACAAAGTACTAGAGAAAACTGAAAGGGTGGAGCGTGCCTGAGGGACACTAGCAAATGTTTTCCCTTTGCTCCTTAGCTCCGATTCCTCCTTTAAAATGCGCACCAGAACACATGGTAAGAAGTTTGGTACTGGGCTAGGCTGTTGTTTCTCTATGTGTTAGATTCTGGCTGGCTTGGCATTTTTAATCACCTACAATTTGTTAAGAATGTGCTGTTTTGAAGTGAAAGAGACACTAGAGATATAATTCCTCCCTGTTTTCAAATTCTGCTTAATTGGGGGCAGGGACTATTATTTTGTCATTTCTTCCAGGGACTATTATTTTTTCATTTCTCCTTATGCCCTCAAAGCATAACATGGTATCACACACATCATGTTTTCTCCTTATCAGTGGAAACAGACCCCTAAACAGATAATTTGAATCAAAATAGTAGGTACAGAAGAAATGAAAGGCCATAGGAGAAGGCTCTAGCCCAACCCCTTTGAGTAATAAAAGATTAGTACATGTTGACCTGCCAAGAAAACTGGAGAGGGCTCCCAACAGAAGAACAGGAATGCATGCATGCATGCTCACTCGCTTCAGTGGTGTCTGACTCTGTGACCCTATGGACTGTAGCCAGTGAGGCTCCTCCGTCCTTGGGGTTCTTTAGGCAAGAATATTGGAGTGGGTTGTCATTTCCTTCTCCAGGGGATTTTCCTGACCCAAGGATAGAACTCATGCCTCTTATATCTCCTGCATTGGCCGGCAGGTTCTTCACATATGGAAGAAGCCCAGAAAGGCACAAAAAGTTGTAGAAAAACAAAGCGACATGGTGTTTGGAAAACTACATACACACCGCATGGGTTAATGAAGCTGATGCTTAGGGGGATCACCGAGAGAGAAAACTCGAGCATTAAATACAGACCAGACTTATGCCCTGTGGCCCACACTGAGGACATTGGGTTGGGCAAAGTCTGGGAGATGGTGAAGGACAGGGAAGCCTGGTGTGCTGCAGTCCATGGGGTCATAAAAAGTTGGACAGGACTGAATAACAACAGTGACTGAATAACAATAATGAGAAGCTGTTTCAAGGGTTTTAAGCATAAATCATACTTATGTACAGTATCTCACCCTCTACACATTAATATTATTGTGTACTGGATGTTTACTATCTGTCAGATGCACATCTAAGTACTTTTCTCATTTTACAGAAGAGAGAACCTCAACTCAGAGAGATTAGGTAACTTACCAAAATCACACTTGTAAATGCAGAATTTGTACTTGAACCTAGGTCTTAGACACTGCAGTGAGAGTCTGCAGGATTTCACAAAGATGTATTATAACACTGTGCATTTTGACTTTTCTCTTTTCCTTGAAGCTAACACTAGATTTTCAACCTCATGTTTCCCTAGAATTTACAACTCTTTTTACTCTCTCATTCACATTTCTATCTTTCTTGGAGAGTACAGAGGGACCATTAAACTGTGAATTCCTTTTTTCTTCTAACATCTCTGTGATGATTATGGAAATAGACATTAATTGGATCATCTCATATGCTGAATTTGCTCTTTTTATGAATCATTTAAAACTGGGAAAAAATAAAAGTGGAAAAAAAAGTGGAAATATCTTTTTTTCCTCTCTTATTTCCCTCCAGTCCACAACTGTAAATACCTAGTGGTTGCTTTACTGAGAAATCTAGAGCAACTCTGTCCAATAGAACTTTCTGTGTCGCTGGAAATATTCTATACTTGTGGTATCTAGTATTAGACATAAATGGCTAATGAGCACTTGAAATGTGGCTAGTGTGACTGAGGAACTGAAATTCAAGTTTCATTTAATAATTTTAAATTTAAACGTTCACATATGACCAGGGCCTACTATTTTGGAAAAGACAGATATAAAACATTTCCACCTATCATAGGAAGTTGTATTGGATAGTGTTGCTTTGAAGCATAATTTTAGCTTTTCTAAATGGCAGTCAGCACCTTCAATCCTAATATTACTCGAAAGGAGAGCACCTTCCATCATGACATATCAGTTTTTATCTTAGAGTTTGCATTGTTGGTTTTCAGATTTTCTTCACCTTTTTGATAGATTTTGGGTCTCATGTCTACAAAGGCAGTAAACTATTTTCTAAAGCAAATTTCATGAAGTAAATGATTCTTCTATAAAATCAAGAAGCTTTAAAGTTCTTATCCAAAAATATCCACAAAAAGATAAACAAAAAACCTCCCCTAATCCAAGGAAAGGCAATGCCAAAGAACGTTCAAAATACTGCAGTTGCACTCATCTCACACACTATCAAAGTAATGCTCAAAATTCTCCAAGCTAGGCATCAACAGTATGTGAACCGTGAACCTCCAGATGTTCAAGCTGGATTTAGAAAAGGCAGAAGAACCAGAAATCAAATTGCCAACATCCATTGGATCATACAAAAAGCAAAAGAATTCCAGAAAAGCATCTACTTCTGCTTTATTGACTACGCCAAAGCCTTTGACTGTGTGGATCACAACAAACTGTGGAAAATTCTTAAAAAGATGGGAATATCAGACCACCTTACCTGCCTCCTGAGAAATCTGTATGCAGGTCAAGAAGCAATGGTTAGAACCAGACATGGAACAATAGACTGGTTCCAAATTAGGAAAGAAGTACATCAAGGCTGTATATTGTCACCCTGCTTATTTAACTTATATGCAGAGTACATCATGTGAAGTACCAGACTGGATGAAGCACAAGCTGGAATCAAGATTGCTGGGAGAAATATCAGTAACCTCAGATATGCAGATGACACCACCCTTATGGCAGAAAACGAAGAGGAACTTAAGAGCCTCTTGATCAAAGTGAAAGAGGAGAGTGAAAAGTTGGCTTAAAGCTCAATATTCAAAAAACTAAGATCATGACATCCAGTCCCATCAGTTCATGGCCAATAGATGGAAACATAGTGGAAACAGTGACAGACTTTATTTTTTGGGGCTCCAAAATCACTGCAGATGATGACTGCAGCCATGAAATTAAAAGATGCTTGCTCCTTGGAAGAAAAGCTATGACCAGCTGAGACAGCATACTAAAAAGCAGAGACATTACTTTGCCGGCAAAGGTCCATCTAGTCAAAGCTATGGTTTTTCCAATAGTCATGTAGGGATGTGAGAATTGGACCATAAAGAAAGCTGAGCACAGAAGAATTGATGCTTTTGAACTGTGGTGTTGGAGAAGACTCTTGAGAGTCCCTTGGACTGAAACGAGATCAAACCAGTCAATCCTAAAGGAAATCAGTCCTGAATACTCACTGGAAGGACTGATGCTAAAGCTGAAACTCCAATATTTTGTCCACATGATGTGAAGAACTGACTTACTGGAAAAGATGCTGATGCTGGCAAAGATTGAAGGCAGGAGGAGAAGGGGATGACAGAGGATGAGATGGTTGGCTGGCATCACCAACACTATGGACATGAGTTTTAGCAAGCTCTGGGAGTTGGTGATGGACAGGGAAGCTTGGCATGCTTCAGTCCATGGGGTTGCAAAGAGTCAGACACAACTAAGTGACTGAACTGAGTAAACAGTAGTTCAGTTCAGTTCAGTTGCTCAGTCACGTCCAACTGAACCCCCATGAACAGTATGAAAAGGCAAAAAGATAGGACACTGAAAGATGAACTCCCCAGGTCAGGAGGTGCCCAATATGCTACTGGAGATCAGTGGAGAAATAACTCCAGAAAGAATGAAAAGACAGAGCCAAAGCAAAAACAACGTCCAGTTGTGCCTGTGATTGGTGATGGAAGTACAGTCTGATGCTGTAAAAAGCAATGTTGCATAGGAACCTAGAATGTCAGGTCCATGAATCAAGGCAAATTGGAGGTGGTCAAACAGGAGATGGCAAGAGTGAACATCAACATTTTAGGAATCAGCAAACTAAAATGGACTGGAATGGGTGAATTTAACTCAGATGACCATTATATCTACTACTGTGTGCAGGAATCCCTTAGAAGAAATGGAGTAGTCATCATGGTCAACAAAAGAGTCCAAAATGCAGTACTTGGATGCAATCTCAAAAACGACAGAATGATCTCTATTCATTTCCAAGGCAAACCATTCAATATTACAGTAATCCAAGTCTATGCCCTGACTAGTAATGCTGAAGAAGCTGAAGTTGAATGGTTCTATGAAGACCTACAAGATCTTCTAGAACTAACACCCAGAAAAGATGTCCTTTTCATTATAAGGGACTGGAATAAAAAAGTAGGATGTCAAGAAAAACCTGGAGTAACAGGCAAATTTGGCCTTGGAGTACAGAATGAAGCAGGGTAAAGGCTAATAGAATTTTTCCAAGAGAACCCACTGGTCATAGCAAACATCCTCTTCCAACAACACAAGAGAAGACTCTACACATGGACATCACCAGATAGTCAATACTGAAATCAGATTGATTATATTCTTTGCAGCCAAAGATGGAGAAGTTCTACACAGTCAGCAAAAACAAGACAAGGAGCTGACTATGGAACAGACCATGAATTCCCTATTGCCAAATTCAGACTTGAATTTAAGAAAGTAGGGAAAACCACTAGACCATTCAGGTATGATCTCAATCAAATCCCCTACGATTTTATAGTGAAAGTGACAGATTTAAGGGATTAGATCTGATAGACCGAGTCCCTGAAGAACT
>SJYT01066605.1:7587-43352 GCA_006410635.1 Cephalophus harveyi
GAAAATACATTAAATAACTTGATTTGTGATTAGTCAAATTCAAAGAAGATTTGAGAAGGGTAGAAAATTAGACTAATGGAGCATACTTGGAATAAAGCAATTATGTAACAAGTAAATTTATTCTAAATTCCATTTCATTTTAGTAATTTGAAAGTAGTCAAAACAATTCAAGTATAAGAGAGTTTATACACAGGCTGTTGCTGCAAAATATGTATCTTTAGAATAATTAACATAAGATTTGATATTTTTTCACTAATGTTTAAAACAAATTTTAAAGGGTAATATGCATTCTGGAGAATGTTTGGCTATATAACACACAGTAATTTCTGCATGACTAAAGGCATAAGAAAAGCGTAAAACTGGCCTTAATAATTACTGAATCTAAATTTAATTTTGAAAATATTCAACCAGTTACATGCAAAATATTTATGACAGACTAGTAGAATGGTTTTACTTAAGAATTAAAAAATACTGAAATAGTTTGTAACTGTCGGTAGCCTTTCAGTGCCCTGTCCAATAGTTCAGGCCTTGTCATTTGCTTGTGCTGTGCCAATGTCAGCATCTCTTTGGTATGGCATTCTCCATAGCCTTAAGTCCTCTGCCCACGTGCACTGCAGATTGTTGGTAATGAAGAAATGAGTACCTCCAGAGTTCTCTCTCAACTAATATCTGATGGGAATTTCTATGTCCATACAATAATTCCCTTAAGACTATATAATTTTGAGGCATGTGTTTTATACCACTTTTCGGAATTTCCCCCTTGAAATCAAGTTTCAGAGAGGGATAATGGTAACAGGATGGATAGTGCACCCATTACTACTATAGCTCCTCTCCTTACCAAATTCTCCACTCCCATACTGATGTCATTTACAACCCTCAAATCAAGAACTTTCACACATTTTCTCTTCTTTGGATCTAAATTTGGGAAAAGCCAAATCAAGATACAACTCAGCAGGGATGCTGGTCCTTAGTCACATAATTTTCAATAACAAGTTTACACAAAACATTTGCATTTAAATTATTGTGTTTTAGATGAATGTGTTATGGCATTCCATTTCCTTCTCCAGGGGAGCTTCCAGACCCCAGAATGTGACTCATGTCTCCTGCTTCTCCTGCACTGATAGGTAGAATTTTTACCATTGTGCCAGCTGGGTAGCCCAGCCCAAATTAACAGCCAATGATTATTTCAACCTTGCAGGTTACCTCTTTGTCCATCCTTGGCTTTATATTCACAACTCCAGCCACTCAATATTGTTCAGTTATTTGAAAGTACATTTTCTAAAACGTCTGGCTATAGGCTCAAGTTTTTTGTTTGCCTCAAATTCATTATCCCCTTTTCTCCACTTCAGTTTAATTTATACTTATCTTCCAAATTTTAAATTATATATATTTATTCATCTGTTCAACAAACATTTAAGGGTCAACCTTATATCAAATTTCATTGTACAGACTAAGAATAAATACATCAGTGAATAATACAAATAGAGTTCATGCTCTCCTGGATTTCACACAAAAGCATACAAAGGAATAAGAGGTGGGGATAAGTCGTAGCAGATAAGTCTGAACCAAACTCTCATATTAGAACACATGTAAAAGAGACAACAGCCAACCTAAAGACTCAGGAGCCAACCAAAAGGCTCTTATAGTCCAAAAATAGAAAAGTTTGAATATGAAAAATGTTAATACCTGCAATGGATTAAAACATCAAGTATATAAACATCTAGAGCATATGATAACACTCTAAAAGAAAAAAAAAAAAAAAGCTCATATTTCACCTTTGGAGAAACCCACAGAAACAATTCACTATCTTGAAAGTCAGAATTACTGCAAAAGATTTAAACATTAATTCTCTTCTGTGTCAACCAGACATCAGTGTAATCTCATAGTTGATGAGGGAAAGTTTATTTTAGAAGAATTCCAGCAAATAAAATGGAAAAGGAATTATAGAATTAAAACATTACCATTTGCAACCACTAATGAAATATAGATCTAGGCCATAATCTTCAAGAGGCTAAGAAAACATGAGTTAAAAGGGAGATGGGAAATGTCATACGGATGGATCAGACTGACAACACTGCCCAGTGATCAATCTCAAGGACACAGGAGGAAAGACAACCAGAAATGAAGAGACTCTTGAATTAGGGCTATAGGAAGTACACTACCACATCTCAGGTACTCTTTTCACAAATCTGAATCTGAGTAACCCTCTATATGAACAGTTATTATCAATTTAAAGGAAATAGCATGAGCCAAAAGAATAGAACCACAGCACAATAAAGACAGAAACAACACACTCCAAAATGCAGACTCCACAAGAAAAAGATCCAGCTTGATAAGTAAATAAATGGAGATTTATAAAAGGACATTTGAATGAAAAGAGATCAAGATTTCAGAGAAATTAAACTTAAAACCACAATGAGCTACTACCATATATCTATAAGAACAACAAATAGGAGAAAGATGGAAAACATCAAATTGTCTACTGCTTAGTAATTGTGATGAATATTTTCTTGTAATTTTTATAATCATTTTCTTCATATTTTTGTTAAATAAATATGGTCTGTATATGCAAGAAAATTAATAAATTAGGGTAAGGAGAGTACAGAATCATGAAGTGATAGAGTGAGGAGGGAAACCACTCTGGTGAGATGACTATCTCAGCAGAAACTGGCATGAACTAAAGTAGTGAATTACACAATTATTTAGAGAAGTAGCTTCCAAGATGATAGAACCACCAGAGAAACGATGCCCTTAGGTACAAGCAGGCTGTAGGAGTCTAGGAAAAGCAGATATCAATGTATTTGTATCTCACTATCCTGGCATTTTTGGTCTGTCCTGTGACAGTCCACTGAGATTTTAGAGCATACTACATTCCTCACCGGAGAAGGCAATGGCACCCCACTCCAGTACTCTTGCCTGGAAAATCCTAAGGACGAAGAAGCCTGGTAGGCTGCAGACCATGTGGTCACTAAGAGTCGGACAGGACTGAGCGGCTTCACTTTCCCTTTTCACTTTCATGCATTGGAGAAGGAAATGGCAACCCACTCAGTGTTCTTGCCTGGAGAATTCCAGGGACGGGGGAGCCTGGTGGGCTGCCGTCTATGGGGTCGCACAGAGTCAGACACGACTGAAGCACCTCAGCAGCAGCAGCAGCACATCCTGTCCACCCCCACTCCATACAAACTGATGCACTTTACCTAATCACTTATGCAATCAATTGCTTGCTGTAGCATTTAAAGGGCAGAGTCCTTGACTAACTTTTTCACTTGGTACATGATGCCATGACAAAAATATTCAATATCTATTTTATCAAGGCTTCCCAGGTGGCTCAGTGGTAAAGAATCCACCTGCCAAGCAGGAGATGTGGGTTTGATCCCTGAGTCGGGAAGATCCGTTGGAGAAGGAAATGGCAAACTACTCCAGGATTCTTGCCTCAGAAATCCCATGGACAGAGGAACTGGCTATAGTCGATGGGGTCACAGAGTCTGACACATCTTAGTGACTATACAGCAACATATTTTATCAAAAACTAAAGTAGAAGCAGACATTCATATATAAACACACTTATTTATGTGCTGCTAAGTCACTTCAGTCGTGTCCGACTCTGTGAGACCCCATACAGGGCAGCCTACCAGGCTCCCCGGTCCCTGAAATTCTCCAGGCAAGAACACTGGAGTGGGCTGCCATTTCCTTCTCCAATGCATGAAAGTGAAAAGGGAAAGTGAAGTCGCTCAGTCGTGTCCGACTCTTAGCGACCCCATGGACTGCAGCCCACCAGGCTCCTCCGTCCATGGGATTTTCCAGGCAAGAGTACTGGAGTGGGGTGTCATTGCCTTCTCTGTATTTATGTGCATATATATATATATATATTTTTTTTTTTTTTTTCCCTCACCCCCTAGCTTTTTTTTTTAATTCTTGCTTTAAATTTGAATTGTATACCTGGTCTCCGGGGGCCTCGCACTCTCTGGGTCTGGCAGGCCTCAGCCTCGGCCAGGGCCCTCGGCTCATGCTCCAGGAATGGCTGCGGCAGGTGCTGCAGGGCCAGAGCGCACGTCCCCACTGCTGTCTGAGGAGGGTTCACAGCCGCGCCTCGCTGCCGGGCCGGCGTCACAGCCGGAAGGCGTGATCCTACGTCACACAGCGTCTGCGTCTCCTCGTGGGCGGAGCCCCAGCCTCTGCGCCCCCGCGGTCGGCCAGCTTGTGCACCTTGTCTGAAAAGGTGCGATTCTTAATTGTGATAATATGTAAGTTTGTAACATATATTTTTATGTGTCTTGAAACACTTAATGTGTTATATGGGCTTCCCTAGTGACTCAGAAGGTAAAGACTCTGCCTGCAATGCGGGAGACTTGGGTTCGATCCCTGAGTTGGGACGATCCCCTGGAGGAGTCATGGCAACCCACTCTAGTACTCTTGCCTGGAGAATTCCATGGACAGAGGAGCCTGGTGGCTGCAGTCCATGGGCTCGCAAAATGCCGGACAGGATTGAACGACTAACGTAACATGTATACACTACTTTAATGTATAAAATGTTAACATTTAAAAATACATAATTGAATATATAAATATGTATCACACATGTACACACAGGCACAGATCCTTCTGACTCTCACTCTGGAACCCTGAATGCCAGGTACTTTTGATACTGAGAGTGATTATGGAGAACAGAATAAGGATGGGCTTTCTGCATTGGTTCCAAGATTTCTGGAGTTGGTTCTCTAGTCTGATCGGATTCAGAGGCAGTCATGATTCTGTTTCCAGTGGTGATAAGGCACTGAAAGTCTCTGATGTGAAGCAGCAACAAAGGTAGGCAAAATATTATCACTGAGTACTGTCTTGTCTCTTCCATTTTTTAGAAAAATACAATTTGAGGTATTCTTCAAAATCTTCCCTTTTGCTTTTGGAAAAATACATGCAAATATAATCTTGATTGTTTTCACTGAACTATCCTTTAAAGCTTTAAGGTCAATTTCCTTTCCATAGTTAGCATATTTTAATTTAACTTTTTACTTTGAAGTGCAAGGCACATCCAGAAAAAGATAAAAAGCATATATACATTGAATTGTCAAAAAAAAGTAAGCACACTTACGTAAATATTTCTTAGGTCAAGGGTATTACAGTGTGTCAAACTCCTCCTTTTGTGATCTCTCTCATCGCTACTTTGCTATTCTTCCCCTAAAATAATCACTGTCCTGATTGCTAAAGGCTGTTTTGAATTAAATACAAAAGGAATCATGCAGCATGTACTTTTACACCTGGTTTCTTGGGTTAGCATTATGTTTGTGAAAGGTGTTATGTTGTTATACATAGGTATAATTGATCTATTTTCATTGCTTTACAAAATTCATTATATAAAAAAATCTAGTTTGTTTATCCATTCTACAAATGGACATGAGGCACGTGTTTTGGGGCTATTCTTAAAAATATTTCTGTACATCCATGTGCGTCTCTTTCTAGAGAAAGAGTGACTGCTTTTTTGATGGTCACATTCTTAGGATGAATTTTCTGGCTCATAAAATAATGTATGTTTATTTTAGTAGAGTATGTGAAAGTGTTTTTATGGAGATTGTACTAATTTCCACTCTCAAGAGCAGTATATGAATATTGTATTTTTTACAATACTTCATGTTGTCAGTTTTCTTTTGTTTTAGCTTTGTCATGCTTCTCTCAATTTTAGCCCTTCTGGTCATGTAAAACTCTCTCATTGTGGGTTTTTTTTTTTTTTTTAAGAGGAGAGTGAAAAAGTTGGCTTAAAGCTCAACATTCAGAAAACTAAGATCATGGCATCTGGTCCCATCACTTCATGGCAGATAGATGGAGAAACAGTGGAAACAGTCTCAGACTTTATTTTTTGGGCTCCAAAATCACTGCTGATGGTGACTGCAGCCATGAAATTAGAAGACACTTACTCCTTGGAAGGAAAGTTATGACCAACCTAGATAGCATATTAAAAAGCAGACACATTACTTTGTCAACAATGATTCATCTAGTCAAGGCGATGGTTTTTCCAGTAATCAAGTATGGATGTGAGAGTTGGACTATAAAGAAAGCTGAGCACCAAAAAATTGATGCTTTTGAACTGTGGTGATGGAGAAGACTCTTGAGAGTCCCTCGAACTGCAAGGAAATCCAAGTTATTCATCCTAAGGGAAACTGGTCTTGAGTGTTCATTGGAAGGACTGATGTTAAAGCTGAAACTCCAGTGTTTTGGCCACTTGATGTGAAGAGCTGACTCATTTGAAAAGACCCTGATGCTGGGAATGATTGAAAGCAGGAGAAGCAGGGGTCAACAGAGGATGAGATGGTTAGATGGCATCACCGACTCAATGTACATGAATTTTGGTAAACTCTGGATGTTGGTGATGAACAGAGAGGTCTAGCATGGTGCAGTTCACAGGGTCGCAAAGAGTCAGACACGACTGAGCAACTGAACTAAACTGAACTATGTCTAATTGGCTTCCCTGGTGGCTCAGAGGTTAAAGCGTCTGTCTCCAATGCGGGAGACCAGGTTTGATCCTTGGGTTGGGAAGATTCCCTGGAGAAGGAAATGGCAACCCATTCCAGTATTCTTGCCTGGAGAATCCCATGGATGGAGGAGCCTGGTAGGCTACAGTCCACAGGGTCACAGAGATTATGTTGGGCACCATTTCATAGATTTGTTTGTCATTTAGATTATTTCTTTTGTCTTTATTTTTCTCACTGTTTTTTAGTTCTCTCTATATTTTGGATACTAATGTACAGAAAAATAGATTCTTCCTATTTCTGTGATTTCTGTTTCTACTATTTAACAGTGTCCTTAACTGAATGGATCTTGAAATTAATATAGCTTAATTTATCAGTTTTTCCTCTTATGAGTAGTTCCTTTTGTGTCATGTTTAAGAAATCTGCATTTCTCGAAATCCTGTGCCATCTTCTAAATATCTTTATTGTTTGATTTTCACATTTAGGTCTACAGTCTCACTGGAATTAGTTTATGTATATGATTTAAGGCAGTGATCAGCCTTTCATTGCCAATTTTTTCTCTTATCTATTTTTTTTTTGTGTGTGTGCAGATATTCAGTTAACCCACAACTGTGTTAAAAGAGAGTTCTGTGTACGTGTGTGTTTTCTGTTTTGTATTTTGTGTCCTATCATCATTGAATACTCTTAATAAGGTACTTATAAAAGTGATGTTTGACCATATTTTTGATACCATAGAACAGTTTTGTCAAACTAACTAGTATAATGAGGTCAGCTGGTTACTCATAATTGTATTGAGACGTACAAAATGGAATAAAAAAAGAATGAACTCAAAGGTTTAAGTTCCCAGTTCAAGCTCAGAATACATAACTTAAAATGTTTTATATCTGTCCCAAAAGAAACTTTTATCTGATGTAGCCACTCAGAGCCAAAGCTAGAGTCTCATTATACGAGTGATTGAATTATAATCTAATTTGAATCATCTAAATGCTTTAGAAACAGCACACATTTTTGTAAGCTTTATGCTTTCTTCTGTGACTCATTGACTCAGCCAGTAGTTTAGACAAAAACTGTCATTTCAACCATGTACTGAAATCCTAATATACTTGGTTGAAGCTAGTAAGAATGTTACAAGTTTAAAAATGGTGCCAGTAGTTAATGAACTGGAACTCAGTAATTGGTCATTTAATTTTTAAAATAGATAATAACTATTTGGAACTGTGGAGAAGGAAATGGCAACCCACTCCAGTGTTCTTGCCTGGAGAATCCCAGGGACGGGGGAGCCTGGTGGGCTGCCATCTGTGGGGTCGCACAGAGTCGGACACGACTGAAGTGACTTAGCAGTAGCAGTAGCAGTAAACATAACAGAATATCTTCTGTTAACTTGAGGGCATTGATTCGGAAGCAATGGGGTTCTGAATGTCAAAATAGAGACTGGAAGATTCAGGTGAAGCTGGGAGCCCTGGACTTTTACATTCTACTGAGTCTCCTTTTCCAGTAGAAACAGCTCTTTGAACCCTGTTTGTTAACTCACTTTTGCCTGAAAAATCCAGAATGACCTCCTGTGAGGTAGCCACCTAGCAAGACACTGCAGAATTTGTTCAAGACCACCCTTCACCACCCTTCTTTATAATACAAATCAAATAGTATCAGCCCCTTCCTTCAGCCCTCAAAAAGGTTCTTATTGCAGTTAAAAGAAAATATGACCATTTTTTCATTGCTTAGATGGCTTTGTTCAAACTTTTTACTGCTACCTGCTTGCTCTCTGTGATCCTTATATATGGTTCGTGTTCATTTTCTTGAACATATCAAGCTTTGCCCTGACTCAAGGCTTTAAATTTGAGTAATATCAAAGTCTTTTTATAACTTTTCAGTTGTCCATGTTTCCGGATCAAAGTTAGAATAAATACATATTTCATACCTTGTTTATTACTTCCTACTTATTTATTTTCTTCTAAATACTTATGATTATCATAAATAAATGTGCATTCTTAAAGTCACTATCTGTATCTATCACTCAAAACTCCAGTATCCAAATTTCATGTCCACATGACAAGTAAAATAGTGCATCACACAAGTAGTCACTCAATAAATAATATGTTTAAAGAATGAATATAAAGTACACTTATAAGAATAGCACTGATATAATCTACCATATTTTATAGTAGTTTCTAAAATTCTATTACTTGTTGTAATAGAATTTATAGTTTTATTGAGGACTGGAAACTAGCTTAATCTGTTGTCATCACATTTTCAATTCTGATTCAATTGCCTTAGGAGTTGAAATATATTGACTTTTGTTACGTTGTTTCCATCCATTAGAACTTCCAAGACAAAGGGTAAATACTTGAGATTTATGAAAAGTAATGGGTTCCCTGCTGCTGCTGCTGCTGCTGCTAAGTCGCTTCAGTCCTGTCCGGCTCTGTGTGACCCCTTAGATGGCAGCCCACCAGGCTCCCCCATCCCTGGGATTCTCCAGGCAAGAACACTGGAGTGGGTTGCCGTTTCCTTCTCCAATGCATGAAAGTGAAAAGTGAAAGTGAAGTCGCTCAGTCGTGTCTGACCCTCAGCGACCCCATGGACTGCAGCCCACCAGACTCCTCCATCAATGGGATTTGCCAGGCAAAATTACTGGAGAATGGGGTGCCATTGCCTTCTCTAGTGTTTCTAAAAGCACACATAAGAGATGGTTATCAAGCAGTACTTTAAAATATTAAAATTACCAAAAATTGTTGATTGATTTTCTAACATTGAATGATTGACATAAACTTGTTGAAGTACTAGTCATATTTGGTGGGTTTTTGTTACCATGAAACTTATTTTAGCTAACCAGTGGATTGTTAACATTAGGATTAAGTCATAGAGTGTATCAAAAAATGTATATATACATATATGTGTGTGTACATGTGTGTGTGTCTTTATGTATATATACACATATATACATATATGTATATGCACATATACACTGGAAAAAGAAATGGTAGCCCATTCCAGTATTGTCTGGAAATTTCCATGGACAGAGGACCCTGGCAGGCTAAAGTCCATGGTGTTGCAAAGATCTGGCCAGGACTAAGCACATGAGCACACATGTATATATACATACATACTTACATACATATTATATATATGATATAGAGAATGTAAACCTTAAAATGTTAGTCCATCACAGTAACACAGTAGTTCTGGTAGATCATAAATACTCAAATTGCAACAGTGCCAAATGCTGTACAAACAAATGCTGAGTTGATAGATTGATTTGGATTAGTAATTTTTGTTACAGAACATATTGATTTCATTATCAATTTTTTTGTTTGTAGCAGTGTTATCTACTTAGATATTGACTCAGTAAGTCTGGTCGTCTTGTATCCTGTGCTTCTGGTGCATACCAACTTTTAATGCCACTCAGTTATAGCATCATTAACCTTAAATGGCTTATTTCAGCCTTCAGTGAGATGTCAGATGTGACCTTCATCTCTTTTTCTGGTCAGAATAAGAACTTGAATAAAATGAATCACATATGTGTATTTTTCTACTGATTAAAAAATGATTCCTCAGAAGTAAATTAGATTCTTTCATCACTGCAGTGCATAGGCACCGTCTGTTACAAAACCATTTTTTTCCTAATTTTTTCATTTAAAAGAAATTAACTTCAACTGAAAGAAAACATTGGAAGAGTCAATAAATTTACATTGTATGCTTTTATGTGCAGAAATACTTAAATCTAATAGGAACTACTTGCTTACTAATGTAGTGCTATAACATCTGAACTGAAATGGAGTGTGAGGAGAAAATGATTGAATTATCTTAAAAGCTGTTATGACTACTGCTTGTTTACAGCATATACATTAAAAAAAAATCAAAGACCTTGTTGTTCTTCTGTGACATTTTTCTGTAATGGGAGGTGTCAATAGCATGATAGCTGTAATAATTCAGAACTCTGGCAAGATTATGCACCTTTGAATGGGGTCTTCAAATATTAATGGGAAAAAAGAATTTTTTAATTAAAATATAGTTGATTTACAATGTTGCATTAATTTCTGCTGTACAGCAAAGTGATCCAGTTACACCTGTATACATGATTTTCCATATTCTTTACCATTATGGCTTAACAGAGAACTCCATTGTTTTGGAGTTCTGGAAGCAAAGGTAGTCTGTGATGTTTGAAATCTCATTATTGTTTATCTAGAATAGAAATCTGCATGAAGAAAATTTCTGGGTTCAGGAAGTGTTATATTACTTGATTGGATAGTCAAGGAAGTAATCTTACTGAGGTGTAAGAAATAGTATCTATAGAATGACTCAGTATTGGTTGTAATGGTAAAAGAGAAAGAATTAGGGTGACATGTTTTAAGCCCACATGAAGGAAGAAAGTGAAAGTGAAATCTCTCAGTCATGTCCAACTCTTTGTGACCCCATGGACTGTAGCCCACCAAGCTCCTCATCCATGGAATTTTCCAGGCAAGAGTACTGGAGTGGGTTGCCATTTCCATCTCCATGGGATCTTCCTGACCCAGGGATCCAACCTGGGTCTCTCGCATTGCAGGCAGACGCTTTACCATCTGAGCCACTAGGGAGAGTGGAAAGATGATGTTAGTAAGTGAAATAAAAAAACAACAGCAACAAAAAAGTGGAATTTATAGGAGTATTCTTTTTCTATTTCTGTGTAATAAATTGTGGTGAATGTAGTTGCTTAAAACAACACACGTTTATTATTTCACAATTTCTATAGTTCAGGACCCCAGAAGAGACAACTGTGTTATCTCCTTCAAGACTCACAGGCTGCAATCAAGGCATTAGCTAGGCTTAATTCTTATTTCGAGGCTATAGTCTGAAAAGTCCACTTCTGAGCTCTCTCATGTTGTTGGCATAATTGATTTCATTGTAGCTATAAGACATGTAGTAACTTCCTACTTCAAAACCAGTAAGTGAAAGAGGAAGAGGGAGACGGAAGCAAATGAAAAAGAGAGGAGAGGGAGAAAGATGCTATCCAGATGGTTACCACAATCTTAGCAATCTTCTATAATCGTGTGTAGTGAAGTAAAAGTTTCTCAGTCATGTTGTGTCCGACTCTTTTCGACCCCACGGGCTGTAGCCTGTCAGGCTCCTCTGTCCATGGAATTCTCCAGGCAAGAATACTGGAGTGAGTAGCCATTCCCTTCTCCAGGGGATCTTCCCAACCCAGGGATCAAACCCAGGCCTCACACTGCAAGCAGACTGTTTAGCATCTGAGTCACCAAATATAATCATATTCATCTCATCACATTTCTCATTAGTTCAAGCAACTGTCTTCCCACACTCAAGGGGAAGATCTGTACAGCAGTGTAAAGAGCAGGAGATATGGATCACCTTAAAGTCTGTTGTCCATAGTATAGAAAACAAAAGTTATTCTAAATATGTGAATCTTCCCTGTGCCTCTGTCAAGTGTGCAGTAGAAGATGCAGCATGATTTATGATAATCTAAAGCTACAGATAATTAAATAGCATGCTAATACCTGTTCACACTGTCTGTTAAATTTCTGGAGTATAAAAGAAAACAAATGACGTCAATATCTCTATTTTGAAATAATAAAAGCTTCTTGATATGATACAAGTAAGGAGAGAAATTTTCCCACATATCAATCGGGCTATGGAATTTTAAAACTACTTTTCAGGAAACATGCTAGAGACATTTTTTAACTGCAGAGATAATGTACTAACAAAACAAGAACAAGGGGAATAAGACAGGTGTCAGCTGTGAGCCAGTGGGTTCACTGAACACATCTCTTCACAAGTCCAGGTTAACAATGCTGAGAATCAGTTTTGTCAGTCAGTTCTCTAGCAATCTGTCTAAAATCCATAGAAATGAATCAATGGATAAAAGGCAAACACTTAGTGAAGATTAACTAGGTTGAAATATAATACACAAAAACTCAGCAAATTCTCTGTTAGGTTTTATGATAAACTTTGTTAGACCATACAGTTTGTGGGACTCTGATGAGGATCTTTTGGTTATGTTGATAGTAATTTACTAAGTGGAGAAGGTAAAGACAAAGCAGCTATTTTTGATGGAATGATAATATTCTAGCTAGTGAATAAAGCAATTCTAGGCAGATTCTTTAAGAGGCAGTGAATATGAGCAAAAAATATTTAATGGAGAAGATAATCATAAAAAAAAGAAGATAATCATAGAAAATATTTTGGAAAATACTTAATGACCATTTAAGAATGATCTCTGTTAAAGCAGATGTGAAAACCTGGTGAAGATTTTTAGAGCAACCATCCTAGCAATTTCAAGTATAATTTTAACTCACTTTTGGTTAAAAAGTCATTGATTGGGAAATACAATATTATAGGTAAGCTATCTCTGAATTTATAGGAGGGGTTTTAAGAGGAAATACCAGATTAGCATAGAAATAGCATCTTTGGTTACACAGTAAGTTGAGACTTTGAAGTGAAGTGAAGTGAAGTGAAGTTGCTCAGTTGTGTCTGACTCTCTGCGACCCCATGGACTGTAGCCCACCAGGCTCCTCCGTCCATGGGATTTTCCAGGCAAGAATACTGGAGTGGGTTGCCATTTTCTCCTCCAGGGGATCTTACTGACCCAGGGATTGAACCTGGATCTCCCACATTCCAGGCAGATGCTTTACCCTCTGAGCCACCAGGGAAGCCTAACATCTAAAATCTGGTTAAAACTAAATTACAGTTTTTAGAGACTCTCTTCTCCCTTTAAGAGAAAAGAGGACCAAGGATGTCTGAATGAGACTTGTGTGCTGAGAATTTACAGAAACCTATCCCTTTTCATAAATTTCCCAAGAAAGAAGCCTAAGACAATTGTTAACATGTGTAATGATATTTTAGAATGCTAGTGCTGACTCTTCTGTAGATGTTTTTTGTTCTGATCAGAGAATAAAACCAAGGAATAAGTGGCTATACCTGTTGAAAATAAATATTTAAATGAAAAAGAAAAATTTCCTAATCATTAGTAAGTACTTAGGCATTTAGGAAAGCTCCAGATTACCATACTCAGATATAGTCCTACTAGACCGTTCATGAAGTTATGGTTTTATTGAAATAGATGCCTCTTAGACAAAGACTTGTTATAGAAAAAAAAAATTTGCTAGATGGAAAATAGACAATGCAGAATTTATTTGACTGTTGAGGTATGGGTCAAGACTGTTGTAATATGGCAGAGGGATTGAACTGAACTCTACTAAAAGAAAAAGCAGGAGGATTTTTATACTGGAACAGCCTAATTGGAAAAGTCCCTGATTTGGGGAAAGATTGAAGGCAAAAGAAGAGGGCGAAAGAGGATGAGATAGTTGGATGACATCACTGACTCAATGGATATGAGTTTAAGCAAACTCAAGGAGATAGTGTAGCACACGGAAGCCTTGTGTGCTGCAGTCCATGGCATTACAAAGAGTCAGATACAACTTAGCAACAGCACACCAATGGAGAAATACAGAGGATGTTAGGGGAGAGGGAGGTTGATCACTGTGCTTAGGGCATCTGTATTTGGTAACTGGTACTTACCTAAATTTGACTCCTACTGCCCCTTGTGTGTGTGTTAAGTGTCGCTCAGTCGTGTTTATTTACAACCTCATGGACTATACAGTTACTGGAATTCTCTAGGCCAGGATACTGGAGTGGGTAGCCTTTCCCTTCTCCAAGGGATCTTCTCAAACCAGGGATCGAACCCAGGTCTCCTGCATTGCAGGCGGATGCTTTACCACCTGAGCCACAAGGAAAGCCCCCTACTCTCCCTTAGAAACTGGAAAACAGAGATATTTTCTTGATTACATTTCAAAGAGAGTTCCCAGATCCTTGAGAAAGATATGCCTGGATTTATAAAGCTTGCAAGAGAATATAAGATTTACACCTAAAAATAGTGGACAAATCATTTACAATTGCAGGTTTTCTAAAAAGTATAATCTAAGAAATGAAGGTCGGAGGCCTATAGTCAGGAAGAAACCTGTCTAAAGTTTGGACAAGCTGAGGTAAAAAGACTTCCTTAGACTTGTCTATTTTTCATTAATTCCTTTATATGACAACTATATTCTCAACTGAAATAGCTTCAGTCCTGTATGGAACTCTGAAATTAGTAGTGCTTTCCTTTAAAGGAAAAAAAACAACAACAAAAGCTCTGTGGAAGCTTAGACTTGGATCTGCCATGCTAAACACCATGACTGCAAAACACAAGCAGTGTTTTGTGTTTGTGTTTCTACTTGCCACTTTCAATTTATTACACTATTCAATTTTCTGTGAAGGAAAAAAAAATATATATGCACACATATTTGAGGATCTTATTTTAACACATATGCAGCCTGTGAAAATGTTTCTACTAGAATTTCAAGGCTTTTGCTGAATTGGCTGAATTTTGTATACTGCAGTAGAGCTAACTATTCTTTTGCTTACACAGCTGTAAGTTTTGCTTATTGTTATGTATAATGTATGAAGAAGCACCAATGTACAGTGTTTCTTTTGCAGGAAGATTATGAACTAAATCAAAAGTATTTCCAATATAAATAATAAAATAGAAAAGACAATTTACAGTAGAGCCTGAAAAGCTTAGCTACCCAAATAAAATTTTCACAGCTACTTCAAAAAACAAATCATTCAAGGCATGTTGTGGGCATAAGGCTTAGTTATTTGTTCGAGCTCACTGGAGATATTTTTCAGTTCACATGTGGATCTTCATGTCAAAGCTTACTTTATTTTCTGATGAAAGTTAATCACTCAGTTTTTTGACTATACACTAACACATAATATCAGATAGAGGAGAATAAAACAGATTTAAAGAATTATCCACAAATTAAAGGCAATAATATTTGCATATGAGAAGAGTTTTCTAAAACCTAATAAACAACACTGAAGACTCAAACTGCAAGAAGAGAAAGGTACTCAAAGATGCCTCTTGGACAGTCTCTTCTTATATACTGAATAAAGTCAATATGACTTTAGCATTTATGGAAAATGACAATGAAGCAAATGGCCTCAAGGAGAAGAGACTTTTGTCATAACGTCCCTCAACTTGGTATTGAAGTAAATTTGAAATATAAGCAATTCTGAACCAAAAGAAGTATTATTTCTCATTTCAGTACCATTGTTGGCTATGTAACCTGGACAATAAATATTTAGGGGTCACTCAAAACCATTCTTTTGCATTTACTAAATGATGGATGGTGTCCAGATCTCTCTTGGCTAGTATTGATTAGAAGTATTAAAAATTTACTTAATAGTCTCTCAGAAAGAGATGTTTTGGTCTTGAATCTAAATGGTACTCTATCAAATTAAATGTGCATAGACCAGTTGTCCTTGAGAAGAGCAGTTTGGGAAGCAGCCAAATTAAAATTATAGAGAAGAAACAGACCATTATTAAGCTAGTGTTTTTGGCATGTTGTACTATTACTAAAAAAGGGAAAAGGGAGTGTGTGTGTGTGCATGAACTCACACTCATGTGAGTGCTTGTCTCATATGTATTTTTTTTAAGTCTCTAAGTCATGTCTGATTCATTTGAGACCACATCCTTTTAAGTTTGTTTTTCACATATATTGAAATTGTTCACTCTGAATGCATGCATCTGTATTCTAGTTTTATAATTATCATTTCATTACCTCTATTCTTTGTTACTTATTTTAGGGCCACTGAATTTTTGAGTCTGCAGCAGAGATAGCCTCAGTGTTTCTTGAATATCTTGACTTCAATTTAAATTCCACTTTTGTTGTAAAATATATATATCTCCTGCACACCAACATCTCTTAAGAATATTGTAATCTGTCACATCTAGCTCGAATTTCCTCTTTTCTTTAAATAACCAATCTCAACTTGAACTCTTTTACAACTGTTTTCACTTTCCAGAGTCGTGGAGATATTAAATCTCTCCATTTCCCTAAACAAAACACATCAACAAAAATCCTGTATGTCAAATGTGCCTTAGGATGTTGAATGTGTAGGAGAAATACGTGGTATAACAAGACTTTCAGCAAAATAATGTTAAGAATTTGCTGGTGGTTATATCTCTGGTCTCAAATTACCCTAAACATTACCTTTTTTTCTTCCATATATTGATAGGTACTTCATTTTCTTTCTGAATTTTGGTGCCTCAGTAAGTAAAATTTCATTATTGTTATATTTAACATGATGTGTATACAAAACACTTGCTAAGTATTAATCTATCATTAAACTGCAAAATTTATTTCTTTTAAAGTAAAAATTTCATCTATAAATTACTGTAAAAGCCACTTAGACTGTGAAACTCTTTCTGATAAAACTAGTGGACATATTCTTTTTAATTAAATGATATAAAACCACCATGAATTAATCTCCATTTGGAAAATAAAATGAGATGTGTATAAGAGACAGCGCTTTACCATCTGAGCCACCAGGGAAGTCTTTACATGAATAGGATTTTATAAAAGAGGATCATTTCCAAGCTGGAGATTTGAATGGAAGGAAATTGTTTTAGATGGAGGCACTACGATATGGCAGTGAGGTGCTGGCTCTTAGATCTAACAAATCTTTATTCAAAGTCTGGCCCTATCACTAACTTGTGGGTCTTTAGGCAAAGTACCTAATCTCCTTCAGACCTAAGTTCCTAATATACAAAATTAAGATCATAGTTCTTGCCTCACAAATTTATTGTGAGGATTAATTCATATTTATAACATTTTACATATGGTGTTTGAGACGTAATAAGAATTCCATTAATGTTGTCAGTTACTCTAAGTGAATAGCAGGGACCCGGTAGGCAAGACTGGAGTGTGTATGTTGGGAGCAATTCCTGAGTAAATGTGACAGGGGTGCTATGGTAGATTCTCTTTGTAAAATGCATTCCTATTTTGGGAGTCCTAAACTAAAACAGGGCCTTTTCCTTAAACACGTTCGTTCTTGGGTGCTTTCGTATTTCTTCTTTTTTTTCCTCTATTTTCCCATGAAGGCAGGTACATTGAACCCAACCCAGTATAAGGCAAGTTTGCTTTAAGAAACTTGTCTGCTGTAGAACAAGGAGAAAAGAGATAGGTCAAATTGTAGTGGGATGACTTCTAGTCCTGGAATAAAGACATCTTTGTCTTGTGATGCTATGCTGTTCTGTGACTCTAGCTCCTGCGAAACGAGAGAGAGATGAAATCTTAGAATAAAAGTTTTCAAATGCAATTAATTGTTCATTAGTATCCAGGAGTGGCAGATATATGAAGTTTTTCTTTTTAGGGCAGGTCAAAGATGAGATTTGATTATACTTCTAAGAGTGTTATTTGCTTCTTGAAATTTCCTCTGGTATCTTTAAGAATGCGTTGCCCAGAGAAGCATAAGAGGCATTGTCTAACCAAGAGAAGGTGCACTCCTCTGAATATATAGAGGCAAGAAACAGGAGCAGCAGTGGAGAAAGTCAGACCCAGCCTGCACAATGAAGAAGCAGAGTAAGAAGGAGGCAGCCCCACACTGTGAGCTAAGTAAGTAGCCAGCAATGAGCATATAATATCCCAGGGACTCTACCCACCAGAGCAGACCTGGAACACGACAAGGAGACTCCAGCCATTTTATTTTCTAGTTGCAGTAGAAGTTCCCAAAGGAAAGGTTCTGTTCCGGAGGGACTTCATCAAGCCTTTCTGAAACACCCCATATGTGTTGCAGAGAGATTCTCAGAACTAATTNCTCCAGCCATTTTATTTTCTAGTTGCAGTAGAAGTTCCCAAAGGAAAGGTTCTGTTCCGGAGGGACTTCATCAAGCCTTTCTGAAACACCCCATATGTGTTGCAGAGAGATTCTCAGAACTAATTTGTGCATTTTCTTTTCTCCCTAGGAGAAATTCGGTATGGAAACCAGCCTGTATCGGATCACTGATGATGCTCAGATCAGTTTTTTTTTGGTCCCTGAATTTGTTTGTACTTTACTTGGATTTTCCTTTTTGCAGTTTACTCTCCTTTTCTCTTCTCTTGGACTCTTTTATCAACTAATAAAAATTTATCCTAACAGTTTTTACACGAAGAAAGATGTTGGAGGGTTTTATGCTTTTCTTCTCTAGGTCTATGACTTGGTTAGATAAGCTTGGTTACCTTTAAGGAAAGCGGTTATGGGGGCGATGTGGGGGCCGGGAGAGAGAGGGGTCTAAGAATGTTTCTGGCAGCTCTAAAGGACATTGTAGAAAATTAGGGTGGTTAGTCAGACTATTTTCTCCTTTCTGAAGCACCACTAGCCTGGTCGTCATCTTCAGAGAAAGACTCTGGGGTGTGCGATTGAAACTGGGAATGGAGCGGGACTGCTTTTGGGTAGGTGGAAAATAAAGTTTGGGAGAAGAAGCGAGGCAGCTGAGTAGGAGGGAGGAAAACAATTCAATGCCGAGACTTGGGAGTAGGGCACCTGATGCAGTCGAACTGGCTGCATTAGCTGATGCTTCGCGGTTCCTCCCTGGTGTGGGGTGCTCTTGGTGGGGCAGCAGATACTATGATGTGGCTCTGGGGGCGGGAGGAGTAGCCATGATATGAAATCATTTTGCCCTCATGCCATAGGAAGAGGGATGATGTATATCCAGTATGCTCTACCCAACACCTATTCCTTAGCTAAGTTAAATGAAATGGTCTCCAGAAATCTGAGTGAGTTTGAAGATGCCTACATAAATGGGTAAACATAATTCAGGGGCCTGAGAGGATGATGGCTAAAACTGTGAATAATTAGGTTGTTCCATGGTGGCTCAGATGGTAAAGAATCTACCTTCAATGCAGAAGACTTGGGTTTGATCCCTGGATTGGGAGGATCCCATGGAGAAGGGCATGACATCCCACCCCGGTTTTCTTGCCTGGAGAATTCCATGGACGAGGAGCCTGGCAGGCTACAGTCCATGATGTTGCAAAGAGTAAGCACAACTGAGTGACTGAGCACACAGGCTTTTCCCCTCTCTACCTCAGTAGTACATAGAGAGAAAGATAGGCAGATAGATACATAGGTAGGTAGGTAGGTAGGTAGATAGATTTGAAGAGAGATAAAAATATGGCAGCCTGAATTTCTGTTTTCAAGTCTAGGGCATATATTCTGTGAGTTTATTTTAGATTAAGAAGAAAATGCTAGCAAGACCTGAACAGCTTTGTAGTTACCCTACCAAAAAGGGCTTCTAAGTTGGAGGAAACCTTGGCAGCTATGGAAGAATTTGAGCCAGAAGGAAACTCTCACTTCTGGAGCCACAGCTGAAAGGCTCACTCCTGTAACCACATACCTCAATAAAGCCTGGATGGAGTTCAGTTTTAAACAGAAAGGAGCTGCAGTGCTAAAAAATAATCAGTTATTTTACTCTCCACACTTCAAGTCCCTGAAGTCACAAGTTTAGATAATCATATTGGAAATGTAAGTATCGTAGTCTAGGCAGCTATAGCAAATTAACACAGACTGTGTAGCTTAAACAAGAAATATTTATCAAAGTTGTAGAGGCGGGAGGGAAGTCCAAGATCTGGCCCCTGGGGTCAGTTCCTGGTGAGGGCCCTCTTTCTGGTTTGTAGAAGGCAGCCTTCTCTCTGTGTCCTTACATGGCAGAAAGAGAGCATGCTATCTGGCCTCTTCTAACAGTTTCTGCATTTTATTTTGTCACTTTTCAGTAATTTGCAACTTCCCAGTAAGTTGCAAATTTTTCATTCATATAATTGTTGTGCTGTGGTTAGTCGCTCAGTTGTGTCTGACTCTGCTATCCATGGACTGTAGTCTGCCAGGCTCCTCCATCCATGGGATTCTAGGCAAGAACACTGGAGTGGGTTGCCATTCCCTTCTGCAGGGGATCTTCCCAACTCAGGGATCGAACCCAGGTCTCCCACATTGCAGGCAGACTCTTTACCATCGCAGCCACTAAGGAAGCCATATATATATATCTGAATATATATATATATATGTATATCTGAATCACTGCTATATACCTGAAACTAAGACAACATTGTCAATCAACTATACTCCAATAAAAAAATTAAATGTGAAGTATATATTAAATATTAGACTCTATGTAGATTGGGCAATTTTGTCAGAAGCTCCAGTTACTGTCTTATTTACTCTACTTTGTATTTAATTATTTTTCATATTGTACTCAGTTTTTATAATTGCTCTCTGTAGGAAAGGAAAGTTCATGCAACTTCATTGCTTGCTTGCTATCATGGGTATGATAGATTAAATTAGTTTAATAAGTGTTAACTTTTTGGATCAAAAACAGCATTATAATTAATGTTTCATTGCTATTTCCTAGATTGTTTATGCAAATATAAAATATATGTATTTTAGTGTAGATTATATTATGAAACGAGTATTCTCAGTGAAAAATGTGTTAATTTGTTATAGTATTATGTTTAAAGCACTGCAACTATCAAATTTGGACTGCTTAATTTATGACTTATAGAACATATTCATGACTTTGCTATTCTGTTTAATGCTTCCCAATTGAATCTTAGCCTCCCAGCATACATTACTATGATTTTTTTCCGTGTTCACTGCTGGGGTTTTACTAAATGAGAGGTAATGGAGGTGATATTCAGATGAGAATTTTCTGCTCACTGACTGACATGAGCTACCACAGCCATGGTATTAATCTTCTTGCAATCCCCTTAACCACTATATAAGAGAACCATATAATTTATTTATTTAGGTGATTTATCTGATCTTCTTAAGTTGTATAAATTATTCAAGGCACACTATTGAGAAAATGTAAGTTCTGTTGACAGTCAAAACCTTACGATTCAATGCATGTCTGAGTGCACATGCTTTATTTATTCAATCAACAAAGACAGGATTTTTTATTGGATGCAAATATATATATATATATATATATCTTGAATGTTTAACAGATAACATGTCTCTTAGCATTTGGGCTTTCATATGTTTTGGAGATAAATATAATTTTGTATCACATTTCAACCTCTGAGGATTATGAAAGTCGACTGTCTTCAGTGATTTTTTTCTTCTTAAATATTCATAGGGACTTAATTTCTCATGTTCCCCAGTAGACCTCTTATTGGTGAGTTTGTGAGTATTTCTTCTTGACCTACCATTGTATTCCTCACTTTATTTAAAATCAAACAAGAACCTTAGCTAATTCCTTGACCAATATACAGAGAACATATATCTGCCATTTATTTTGCTAATATCTTGGTCTCTGTTGGCATCTCAGGTTAATTCCATAGTGAATCTTTGTTTAATTTCCTCCCTGGGGGTTCAGATTTTCTTCTTTTATTATGTAGGGAAATTCAACTCCCTTTACTCCTCCATATTTCATTAAAAAAAATTCACATTGTAAGTAGCCTGTTTTTTAATACTTGTAGTTAAATAGCACCTTTATATATATTGCAGAAAAAAGCATAATTTAAATACATCTTTGTAGATGATATGCAGGAATTATTTTAAAAAGGTAATATTTCTTTTATTTTTCACATGATGTGATATATTAAAAATATCAACCTGAATAAGGTGATATTTATTTATATAAGATTTTAATATGTGCTGTACTTGATTAATCTTTACATAATTTATTTGTCATTATATTAACTCTGACTGCCATAAGAAAATACTATAGATTAGGCGTCTTAACCAATGGGAATTTGTTTTTTCTCAGTTACAGAGGCTGTAAGTCTAAGTTATGGAGTCAGCATAGTCAGGTTCTGCTAAGACCTCTGTTCCTGGTTTGCAGAAGACTAACTTCTTACTGTGGCCTCTCATGGCACAGAGAGGGAGAGCTGACTCTTGTCCTCTACTTGTAAGAGGACACACTCCTATCAAGCTAGGGATTGACCCTTATGACCTCATTTAATCTTATGTAATTACTTCCTAAAAGTCCTGTCCAGGTGCAGTCACATGGGCTGATAGGTAGGACTTCAATATATGAATCTGAGAAGATAGAATTTAGTTCATAGTATTTATTATTGAGTAGTTACTAATTAAATAGTAACATGATGGCCCCTACCATATATTTACTCTATGTAGAGTTTACATATATTGTTACTGTTTTTTCTTTCTTTATTTTGAATATTATTTTATAACTGCATCCTTTGGAAATGACTTAACACCTCCTTAACACTTTGTGGTCAAAAATGGTATAACTAAAGTCTCTGATATCTAATAAAAACTAACTTGAATTAATTTATTTAGAATCTTTCATTTTAAACTATTTGGATTCATAGTTTATTTTATATACATTTGCTAATATGTTTTAGTTTGTACATAAAATAATGAGGGCCTCACGCATTCCTACTTTTAAATATTAATCAGTGTCCATCCATCTTTTTGCTTCTTTTGAAGCAACTGTTAGTAGATTGATCCAGGCTGTGAAAAGAGTGACTGAAAGAAAGAAGAATGAAAGGCAGTGCTAGGATTTAAGTCACTTGTGACTAAATCAGCAAAGGACATCTGCTAAACCAAGGTGCACATCAACTGCAAAGGTAGCTTTTTTCAGACATTCCCTAGATAAGGTCTATTCTCTCCAGATTTCACAACAGCCATTGCCTACAAAAAGGCATTTAGTATTAATTTTAAAGGATTTGATATTTACATTTAGGACTGAATTACAATCATAAAGAAAAAGTCAAGACTTCTGGATTTTTACAAGCTTCAATTTATCTTATTTTTACTAAGGCAAGTACATATACCTTTTTGAAGAAAATATGTGAACATTCAAATTAAGAAAAAAATTAACACTCAGATAACAATTTTATAGAGATTTCCTTGTAAAAATTATTCAGATATAAGAGCTTCACACCAAAGAAAAAGAAAAAGAACTGGAAGCATTTTTTAGTCAGTAGTCTTAACTTGTAGAGTTTTCTGTTTTCTGATGCTTTCAAGATACACCAATTAGATTGAAAAAAAAAAATTTACCTTGTTGCAAAAGTTTGTACTCATGTGCAGCATTCCATTTCCTTATCTTCTTTTGAAAGCAAGTTTAAGCATTTGCTCTATTAATTTCTCCAAAATGGAGATTTACTTTGTAATCAATATTTTGATTTACTGTATTCAGTCTTCTTATTTAAACAGAAACAACTATTGGTTGTTATTAGATTAATTTAAAAATGCTGATAATATATATTTCTATACATTTTTTTTCATGATGAAGATTTACTTTTGCTTCACAGAGATGGATTATCAAAATGCCCAAGATGGAGCTTGCCACTACTGGAAAAATTAATAAGTAGCAGTCTCAGAGATTAAGAATTTCTTGTTCTTATTGAGGAAAGAAAATAAATTCATGGATTCATTGTCATTATAGTTGAAGATAAATGAAATGTGAATTACTATAAGTGGTATAATACATTGAGTGATGGTGTTTCAGACTGGCATTATTTAAGTGTCATTTTTGTAAGAAATAGAATATTAAATTTATGTTGCAATGAACAGGCAAGAAACATATGAGATAAATTCAAACTATATAAAGTAGTTGTGAAAATTGCATGAGAATTATAATATTCATCTCAGTGCAGTTTTGAGATGAGCTTGAACTAAGTAGAATATTTATTTTGGGAGACTGTACATGAGTTGAAAGGTTATCCATCCAAGGATTAATCTTGTGTTATAGTCAACATTTAGTGATCTAAAGGAAAGCATATTACTTATATGTCCCTCAGTTTTCTTACATGCCTTATAGATTTTATAAGCCATGATCATTCCATGTGTAATATGTGAGAATCATATTTAATATCATTTTAAAATAAATGGTGAACATAAAGATGAAGAGAAGATTTACTGAGGGAAATATTATAGCTTGTTAAGTTGTCAGAACAAGAAGTTTTAGGCAACTATATTACCATGGTGTCTACTTAATGTATTCAACATTTTATAAAGAAGAAAATTTGAGAAACTGAAGAGAATAAACACACACACACACACACACACACACACACACACACAGAGACACACAGAGCTTTCATCAGTTGCATAAGGGAGGGACAAAATTCTTTAAAAACATGAAGAAATCTTGAGCTCCTCTAGGAAAAAAATAAAACAAACATAAAGAAAACATATTTTTAAAAAGTTTAAGCAAGAGAGAAGACAGGTATTGCTGCTCTGGTTGTTCCATCATCAAAAATCATTATAGGAGACGACATGAAGGAATGAGATAAGAAAAGGTTTACAGGAAAAAAATTTTTCTAGGACCAGATGTCCTAAAGATAAATTCAGGTAACATGTCAGTCAATTCCTAATAATGGGGACATATTATGATTGAAAAATGAATGTACCTGAGGGATGTGTTTATTCTTAACAATAAATATGAGGTTTGATGTGATCTTCCAACTAGAGAAGGATTCTTCATTTTATTAAATATGCTTTGGTGGTTTAGCCACTAAGTCATGTCCGACTCTTGCACCCCCATAAACTGTAGCTTGCCAGGCTCCTCTGTCCATGGTTTCTCCAGGCAAGAATACTGGAGTGGGTTGCCATGCCCTTCTCCAGGGGATCTTCCTGACCCAGGTATCAAACCCAGTTCTCCCACATTGCAGACAGATTCCTTAATGACTGATCTATGAGGAAAGATAAATATACCTTATGGTATCCTAAATATTAATATAAAGCAAAAAAAAATGACCCATTTAATCACAGGAAAAATCTTCTATAATAACAGTTAATATTCGCTGATAACCTACTGTATTTCAAGTAATATGCCTTATGCATTTTTTTTTTCTAAATAATGCCTTCACAATTAAGGTGTCACCGAAAGTTCCAGATATTCTGTGTTAATGATACTTTTGGCTGTTGAGGTGTCAGGTAGGAATCTGAAGGAGCCTGAGCAGACTTCCGTGTTTGACTCATTTGAACATAAACATATCATCTTCTCTGTGTGCAGTAAAGTGAAAGTTAGGAAGCATTGTGTATAATTCTCACAATGGCCATATTAAATATTTATTGTTATTATCCTTTACATAAATTTGAGCTGAAATAAGTTTACTAATTCTATATAAAGAAGTCAAGTAACATTCTCTAGATCCCATGGCTAGAGAATCTTGTGCATTCTAAATATGTCTGATTCAATCTTGAGCTTTCAAGGACTGAATGCACTTTACGCATACACATATTAGAACCCCTCCATACACATCTCTCTACTTTTAAGTCATCTGTATACTCTCCTTCCTCTTTTCTGCCCCTTCTTTGGTGAAGATATTTATGCATTTTTAAATTCCCCCCGCACTATTTTACTTTCAAATCTTAATTTACATACGAAATATAGTAGAAAGAGTTTAGACTTTGGAATCAAAGAAACCTGGGTTGTAGCCCAAATTTTAAATGGGCTACAAAAAGAGGCCACAGTAATATTTCATGTGGGTTAAGTTAGTTAACTGCAAACTCAGATTCCAGTTTAGCTTGATGAATGTAAATGAATATGGGAAAGCCACCTAAATTAATGGAATATGTAGAATCTCATTAAGCTGGTTAACGGTGGGTGATCCAGATTCAATAGATTATGTCAGTGAAAGTGGCCCAGAGTAGAGTTAGAAGACAGAAGCCCCTGCTAATATCTTCAGTTGCTATTTAGTGTCCTTGATCATCTCAGGGACTGGTTGACCATCTGCTCTTTAACGACTGTGATCTACAAAAAAAAAAAAAAATCTGTAAATGATGTTTTGGTTTAGATTTCATGAACAAGTAATGACTTTCCCTCATATATGTTCTCCCAGCAATTAGCTCCAGCTCATGTACACTAGGTATTATTCTATAATATGAAAGAGCATATTTCATAGTTACTGAATTTCTCCAGACATTCAGTTGGGGACAGTATACTGTGAAGTCTGGAAGGGTGTAGAAGTAAAAACATATATTATTGCCATCTAGATGGAGCACAGAAGGGTTTCTAGTGGGTCAACATTTCTCAAAATTACAGCAAACCAAAGCAGTGTCTTGTTGGGTAAGCATGGTCTACAGCTAAATGTGCAACTAGTGGGATACAGTTCTGTCCATTTCTCTCAGTCACAAGTCTCCTCAAGGGCAAAACTTCCTCCAGTGCTAGACTCCACCATAGTACAGTTAATTTTGTGCTAAATTCCTGCTGGTTGAGGTTTCTTCAGTGCTGGACTGCAGTAGGATATGACTGCTTCCAGTCCCAGCTGTTGACAAAAGAGAGTTTTGCTAGCTCATAGTCCCAAAAGCACTTGATTTTCTGCACTGCCTCCAACACCTTCTCTAATGGCTTCACAAAAGATTGCCACAAGTGAGGCTCCTCACCTGGCTGTCTCTTAGGTGACTGTTGTGCATCCTGAGGTGACCATCCTACCTATGGAGGGTTTCCCCCAACACCATAGAGAATCTATGTTCAGAAGCAACTTAGTGCCACTTTTCACTGTATAATGAGTCATAAATGTGCCCTCTCCTTCCCCACCCCACACCATCTTTGGTCAGTGGGGAAGAAAGGCTCTTCAATAGCTGTCACAGCTCTATGGGCAATAGATATGATAACATACATACACCTACTTGCAGGTACATACAGGATTCCTAGTACATTATCTCACACAGGCTGAACTATGTATATTCAGTTCTCTTTCTTCTTGTCTTGTCACATTTATGACTTAAGTAGTGCAGTCTAGAGAACTAGAGAATTGAGAGGCATGTCAGTAAGAATCTTTATTCTTCATCCCTCATCCAATTTGGGTCCTTTCTTACTCCCTTCATATTTATAAATTTGAATAATTTCTTCTTCTGTCTTCAGGAACTCATGATTTCTATCATGGTTAATTTTTTTCTTAAATTATTTTCTATCTTGATTTAATTCTCTTGAAGCCATTTTTCATTGAGCTACTAAGGTGATTTTTATTAAAATTCAGATAAAAGCAGAAATAGATATATTTCTGAAACTCTATTGCCTTTTCGATGATCCAGCAGATGTTGGCAATTTGATCTCTGGTTCCTCTGCCTTTTCTAAAACCAGCTTGAACATCTGGAAGTTCATGGTTCACATATTTCTGAAGCTTGGCTTGGAGAATTTTGTGCATTACTTTACTAGTGTATGAGATGAGTGTAATTGTGTGATAGTTTGTGCATTCTTTGGCATTGCCTTTCTTTGGGATTGGGATGAAAACTGACTTTATCCAGTCCTGTGGCCACTGCTGGGTTTGCCAAATTTGCTGACATATTGAGTGAAGCACTTTCACAGAATCATCTTTTAGACTTTGAAATAGATCAACTGGAATTCCATCACCTCCACTAGCTTTGTTCATACTGATTCTTCCAAAGGCCCACTTGACTTCACATTCCAGGATGTCTGGCTCTAGGTGAGTGATCACAGTGTCGTGATTATCTGGGTTGAGAAGATCTTTTTTGTACAGTTCTTCTGTGTAGTCTTGCCACTTCTTATTAATATCTTCTGCTTCTGTTAGAAGCAGAATGTTCCATACCATTTCTGTCCTTTATTGAGCCCATCTTTGCAAGAGATGTTCCCTTGGTATCTCTAATTTTCTTGAAGAGATCTCTAGTCTTTCCTATTCTATTGCTTTCCTCTATTTCTTTGCATTGGTCATTGAGGAAGGTTTTTTTTAATCTCTCCTTGCTTTTCTTTGGAACTCTGCATTCAAATGGGTGTTTCTTTCCTTTTCTCCTTTGCTTTTCACTTTTCTTCTTTTCACAGCTATTTGTAAGGCCTACTCAGACAGCCATTTTGCTTTTTTGCATTTCTTTTTCTTGGGGATGGTCTTGATCCCTGTCTCCTGTACAATGTCACAAATCTCCATCCATAGTTCATCAGGCACTCTGTCTATCAGATCTAGTCCCTTGAATCTATTTCTAACTCCCACTGTATAACCATAAGGGATTAGATTTAGGTCATACCTGAATGGTCTAGTGGTTTTCCCTGCTTTCTTCAATTTAAGTCTGAATTTGGCAATAAGGAGTTCATAATCTGAGCCACAGTCAGCTCCTGGTCTTGTTTTTGCTGACTTTATAGAGCTTATCCATCTTTAGCTACAAAGAGTATAATCAATATGATTTCAGTGTTGACCATCTGGTGATGTCCATGTGTAGAGTCTTCTCTTGTGTTGTTGAAAGGGGGTGTTTGCTATGGCCAGTGTGTTCTCTTAGCAAAACTCTATTAGTCTTTGCCCTGCTTCATTCTGTACTCCAAGGCCAAATTTGCCTGTTACCCCAGGTATTTCCTGACTCCCTACTTTTGCATTCCAGTCCCCTATAATGAAAAGGACATTTTTGGGGGGTGTTAGTTCTAAAAGGTCTTGTAGGTCTTCATAGAACAGTTCAACTACAGCTTCTTCAGTGTTACTGGTCAGGGCATAGACTTGGATTACTGTGATACTGAATGGTTTGCCTTGGAGACAAACAGAGATCACTCTGTTGTCTTTGAGATTGCACCCAAGTACTGCATTTTGGACTCTTTTGTTGACTATGCTGGCTACTTCATTTCTTCTAAGGGATTACTATCCACAGTAGTAGATAAAATGGTCATCTGAGTTAAATTCACACATTCCAGTCTATCTTAGTTCACTGATTCCTAGAATGTCGACATTCACTCTTGCCATCTCCTGTTTGACAAGTTCCAATTTGCCTTGATTCATGGACCTAACATTCCAAGTTCCTATGCAATATTGCTCTTTACAGCATTGGACCTTGCTTCTATCCCCAGTCATATCCACAACTGGGTATTGTTTTTGCTTTGGCTCCATCCCTTCATTCTTTCTGGAGTTATTTCCCCATTGATCACCAGTAACATTTTGGACACCTACCAACCTGAGGAGTTCATCTTTCAGTTAAAATTTAGTAATTCTGAACTGCTTGCATAACTCATATTATTTTACTGTTTTTTTATTACCTAGCGTTATTAATGGTCAGTGAATTATTGTTAGACAAGTAAGTACAGGTATGAATAAAGTGGGTTAGAGAAGAATTAATGAAGGCGCAAACAGATCAGCAGTTTCTTTTCATTTGGTTGTGTGAAGAACAGTCATATATGATATTTGGAGATGACTAATTTCATACATTACTGCAGTGTAAAATATGCATCATAGATTTATTCAGTACAGAATGTGATGCTCATGTAAATATAATGTTATATAAGTTTGGTATAAAATATGCATATGTAATAATTCAAAATCACTCATTAAGATAGCAGCACAATAAGAATTCTTTCAATGCCTAAAGAAAGAAAAATAAAATAAAAAATTAACAGTTCAGTAGGAAAACAATTAACCAGCTAAGGACAGAGAGCTTGATAAAAGTCTAGGAGAGGTAGAACTACAGATTGCTATATGGAGAAATGGAAATAAAATATGTAAAGACAGTTTATTTAATAATGTGGAAAGCTAAAGAACATTGTCAAAAGCTGGAGAATGGACAGAAATATCACTCTCTTGCAGAGAATTTGAAATAGGTGATTTTTTTAAGAAGTGAAGGGAACAAGAATAAAAATATACTGGAGCCTCTTAAATTATAAATAAGTAAGAAGGTCATTTTGGAGCTTCCCAGGTGGCTCAGTGGTAAAAGAATTTGCCTGCTAATGCATGAGCTACAGGAGCCATGGATTCGATCTGTGGGTCAGGAAGATACACTGAAGAAGGAAATGACAACCAATTCCAGTATTCTTTCCTGAATAATCCCATGGATAGAGCAGCTTGGAGGGCTACAGTCCATGAGGTCACAAAGAGTTGGACACGATTGAGTGATTGAGCATACACGCATGCAAGAAGACATGTTAGTTAAGATGAATATGACTAGAATCTCAGAGCCAAGAATTCTCATTCAGGAATCTGGTAGGGTCAGACTTCTACCAGGTGCTATGAATGGAACATTTCTGTTCCACCCAAATCCATGTTAATCCACACCCAATGTGATGGTATCAAGAGGTCGGGCCTTTGGAAGGTGATAGGTCATGAGAGTGTCTTCCCTGGTGGCTCAGAGGTTAAAGCATCTGCCTCCAATACAGGAGACCCAGGTTCGATCCCTGGGTCTGGAAGATCCCCTGGAGAAGGAAATGGTAACCTACTCCAGTATTGTTGCCTGGAGAATCCCATGGACGGAGAAGCCTGGTAGGCTACAGTCCACGGGGTCGCAAAGAGTCGGACACGACTGAGCAACTTCACTTACTTACTTACTTACTTATGTCATGAGAGTGGATCTCTTTTAAGAGTGAGATTAATGCCCTTATAAAGAGATCACAGAGAGCTCACTCGTGTCTTCCTCAGTTGTGAAGATATTGTGAAAATAGAGCAGTCTATGAACTAGGAATCACAGCAGTAAATCTGCCAGTGCCTTGATCTTGGACTTCCAGGCTCTGGAACTGTGAGAAATAAATTTCTGTTATTTACAGCCTATCCAGTCTGCTGTGTTTGTTATACCGGCCTGAACAGACTAGCATACCAGCTTAGACTTTTCTGAGGTTATTCGGATTTGTTATGAAGAAAAAAAAAAATCAGTGAGTCAATGATATTTAATATAGTGAGCTTGCAGTTTAAGCCTCATCTTTGAAAGATGTCTTGCGAGATAAGTTAGAACATCAAAATATTTTAAAAACATATTTTGCCTATACTCGAATTATGCTAACTGATCATCCTAGTAATTCCTACATCTTATGTTCCATCCTGTTAACATTTAGTCTTCACATGTGGAAGAGAAATCTACTTTTGATGGATAAGATTCCATTTTCTTGAAAGTTTTTCAGAGCAAAGAGAGAAAATAATTTCTAGAAAGAGAAGAAGTCATCTAGCAATACTCACAGAAATTTTAGGAGTCCATTAACAGAACGTTTTCTCCTCTTAGGCCCTTTGTTTAAAAGCTTCAATTAACATTACCACATAGAGATTTTCTGCCTTGATTCTGATCTGGTTTTCTCCCAAGGAGTAGAGCAAGTGAGGAGAGACAAAGAAGATTGGATCTTTGAGATATCATTAAAGATTAGTTATTTGTTTTTCAGTCTGCTCAAATTTAGATACCCAGACCACATATATAAATACCACAGGTGATGCTTTTTAGAAGTGCAGTCTTCAGGCAACCAGTAAAGAATCCACCTGCAATGAAGAAGACTCAGGTTTGATCCCTGGGTCAGGAAGATACCCTGAAGAAGGGAATGGCTACCCTCTCCAGTATTCTTGTCTGAGGAGCATGGTGGGCTACAGTCCATGAGGTCGCAAAGAGTTGACACAACTCAGCAACTAACAGACTGCAGGCAATACTCAGACTTATTAAAACAGGTTTTAAAAGATGTCTTTAAATAGTCTGAGACAATTTTTATGCTCAGCAAGCACTCTGACCACTACTCTAGGGTCTATTCTACAAGTGAGTTGGGAAATTTAATGCCAAACTAAGATGGAATACAAAAAGCAAACAAACAAAAAAGAATAGCTTTAGGATATAAAATAGAGCACAATAGTACGATTATTTTGTTCAATGAAGTGTTAGAACAAGTGACATGTGTCACTTCCACTGCAGTTTTTCAAAGCTTAAGAATAGTTTCTAATATTCTCTATCTTCTGCCAAGGTGATCCTAGAAGCAAATGTTTAGATGAAGCTACTATCAGCTAAAATCCAAGAATAACCATAATAAGCTAAAAATCCTAGCAACACTATATATTCCTAGTGTAAGAAATACGCTTTTGCAGTATTATTCCATGAGATTTTAAGCTTGTTACTACAAAATACCCTGGGATGTACTATGGCCAATTACCATTTCACTCACATAGGATTGAGATATGTTTTTTAATACCAACAACCCATATTTTCTTCTATGTCATATTCTTTTAGCTTCAGGGGGAATCCTACTGCTTTCTATTTGTTGCTCTTTGAGTCTTTTTCTTCAATATGGGCTTCCCTTTCTCTCTTTTATTAGATTGTTTTTATTCTTATCTAAACTTTTCTGACTTCAGTTCGGTTCAGTCACTCAGTCGTGTCTGACTCTTTGTGACCCAATGAACTGCAGCATGCCAGGCCTCCCTGTCCGTAACCAACTCCTGGGATCCACCCAAACCCATGTCCCCTGAGTTGGTGATGCCATCCAATTATCTCATCCTCTGTCATCCCCTTCTCCTCCTGCCCTCAATCTTTCCCAACATCAATGTTTTTGCAAATGAGTCAGCTCTTCACATCAGGTGGCCAAACTATTGGAGTTTCAGCTTCAATATCACTCCTTCAAATGAACACCCAGCACTGCTCTTCCTTAGGATGGACTGGTGGGATCTCCTTGCAGTCCAAGGGACTCTCACGAGTCTTCTCCAGCACGACAGTTGAAAAGCATCAATTCTTCAGCACTCAGCTTTCTTTGTAGTCCAACTCTCACATCCATACATGACCACTGGAAAAACCATAGCCTTGACTAGATGGACCTTTGTTGGCAAACTAATGTCTCTGCTTTTGAATATGCTGTCTAGTTTGGTCATAACTTTCCTTCCAAGGAGTAACTGTCTTTTAATTTCATGTCTGCAATTACCATCTGCAGTGATTTTGGAGCCCAAAAATAAAGTCTGACACTGTGTCCACTGTTCCCCCATCTATTTCCCATGAAGTGATGGGACCAGATGCCATGATCTTAGTTTTCTGAATGCTGAGCTTTAAGACAACATTTTTCACTCCCTTCTTTCACTTTCATCAACAGGCTCTTTAGTTCTTCACTTTCTGACATAAGGGTGGTGTCATCTGCATATCTGAAGTTATTGATATTTCTCCTCGCAATCTTGATTCCAGCTTGTGCTTCTTCCAGCCCAGCGTTTCTCATGATGTACACTGCATATAAGTTAAATAAGCAGGGTAACAGTATACAGCCTTGACGTACTCCTTTTCCTATTTGGAACCAGTCTCTTCATGTCCAGTTCTAACTGTTGCTTCCTGACCTAAGGCCTGGCGTGCTGCGATTCATGGGGTCGCAAAGAGTCGGACACGACTGAGCGACTGAACTGAACTGAACTGAAAACTTCCACTAGGTAGAAAAATTCTAATGCTTCTGTGTCTTGTCTCTTAGGTAAAGAATAAGCTCAAGGAATAATAACTCATCCTCTTGTACCAATTCAATATTATTCTCCAATTTATACATATATGGATACACTTGTTCATCTTTGTCCAATTATAGTAAAGAAAAAGTATGCATCAAGTTGCAGAGTCTAAAGTGTTTAAATACATGAGTATCATGTTATAATGTTTTTGTTTTGTGTTTTTTCATATTTTCATTTTCAAAATTTTATAAATTCTCATTATCACATAACCTGGGCTTCTCAGGTGCCACGATGGTAAAGAATCCACTTGTCAATTCAGCAGACCCAAGAGTTTGATCCCTGGACCAGGAAGATCCCCTGCAAGAGGAAATGGCAACCCACTCCAGTATTCTTGCCTAGAAAATTCCATGGACAGAGGAGCCTGACGGACTGCAGTCCAAGGGGTCACAAAAGAGTCAGCGATGATTGCGCACACACATGCATTACATAATACCTTTCAGAATCAGAAAAACAAAAGTAAAATGCAAGCAAAATTTATTATTCATTGTTAAACAAGTTATGCAGTATATTGCCTCCCAATTATGATGTCACTATCTTAGAATTATATAATAAAATTTATATTATAATTATATATACTTAATTATAACATATACTTATCATTTTATTTTCCAAATGGAGATTAATTCATGGTGGTTTTATATCTGTCTCTTATACACATCTGAGCCTGGCAGACTANTTTTTTTTTTTTTTTTTTAATAAAGGACATTATTTTTAAAGTACCTGGTTATGAGTTAAAGTACCTGGTTCAATTCTGTAAAATCAGTAGTCAAATGTAGAGAGGTAAGGGGGTTATATTGAGAAACAGTTGTTTAAATTCCTTAAGAAGTTTAAAGTATACTTGAAATATAGTTGAAATAAACTCAAGTGATTAGATGATATCTACTGTCTTTCCCATCATGGTCCAGTGTTTTACCAGAGAATTTGCTGAGGTCCAAGAAAGGTAGAAATTTCTCAGTGTTTCTTGTCATACTCCAAATTTCCTGTAATTATTTGAATTTTGCACACCCTTTGATTGTTCACTGATATTTAATTGAAAGTTGAAGTGTATTAATCAGGTAACATTATCTTATATTATCTGTGATCATAACCACTCACCATACTTTTATTGGAAGGATAACAGTTGAGGTGGTACTAACAACCATCTATTTTAAAAATATAATTAAAATCACAGGATACATAATTTTTATAATTATATAAAAATATAATTAAAATCACTCATTCAGTTAAAAGGCACAGTATGTAAGAAGTAGGTCTTGTTCAGAGTTTTCCAGAGAAATAGAATCAATAGAATAAAACCATTGAGGCATAATTGGCTCTTACTGGGAGGAGAGTCAACTGACTTTTCTATTGTGGCCTTCACCTGATTGGATGAAGCCCATCCACAGTAAAGAGAGCAATCTGTCTTACTCAGTCTACCTAATTAAATATCAATCACATCTTAAAACACAATCACAGAAACACCAAAATGATATTTGACCAAATAGTTGGACACCCCGTGGTCTAGTGAACTTTCTGCATTGTTAACTATCATCCAGTGTAATCATGTTTTTTTAAAATCAATAATTCCTATTTGTTATTTGGAAAATATGCTTCAGATTCTCTCTTTTATCTGTAAGTCAAGTTATGTGCCAAATACCACTTGCTTTCCATTCTTTAAAAGTGGTAATGCAGAATTAAAATGCTGGTTTCATAACACACATTGAGTTCCTTGTAAGAAATAAATAATTGACATGTTAACATTAGCAATATGTTATAATATTTTAATATATTCAGTGGAGATAATATCATCCACTATATGACATAAATAATGAACACCATCTAAGAAAAAGAAGAAAAACAGTCTGTAAAATCTTTTGAATAATTCATGAATAGATGTGTGCATACCTTGTGTTCCATAACCTAAAGTAGGTACAATATTATGGAATATGATAAAGGGTGAAAACTGATACAACCTAGTTAGATTTTATTTCAAAGCTTGTACAGTAAGGGTAGTTTTGAAGTCTTTTTCAGTATATTTTATCAACTGATATCAGATTAAAAACTGTTAAATTTATTCTCTAATCCAGGAACTTTGACCGAAATCATGGTCAAATAAATTTGATTTTGTAAAATTCTTAGAAGAAAAGACCTGGTCTCTAAGAAAACATCCTGTTTTATGATTCTGTGTTCTATATCAGTTTAGTTCAGTTCTGTCACTCAGTCATGTCCGACTCTTTGCAACCCCATGAATCGCAGCACGCCAGGCCCCCCTGTCCATCACCAACTCCCAGAGTTCACTCAAACTCACATCCATCGAGTCGGTGATGCCATCCAGCCATCTCATCCTCTGTCATCCCCTTCTCCTCCTGCCCCCAATCCCTCCCAGCATCAGAGTCTTTTCCAATGAGTCAACTCTTCGCATGAGGTGGCCAAA
>SJYT01066605.1:43459-57646 GCA_006410635.1 Cephalophus harveyi
TTCAGCTTTAGCATCATTCCTTCCAAAGAAATCCCAGGGCTGATCTCCTTCAGAATGGACTGGTTGGATCTCCTTGCAGTCCAAGGGACTCTCAAGAGTCTTCTCCAACACCACAGTTCAAAAGCATCAATTCTTTGGCGCTCAGCCTTCTTCACAGTCCAACTCTCACATCCACACATGACCACAGGAAAAACAATAGCCTTGACTAGACAGATCTTTGTTGGCAAAATAATGTTTCTGCTTTTGAATATGCTATCTAGGTTGGTCATAATTTTTCTTCCAAGGAATAAGCGTCTTTTAATTTCATGGCTGCAGTCACCATCTGCAGTGATTTTGGAGCCCCCCAAAATAAAGTCTGACACTGTTTCCACTGTTTCCCTATCTATTTTGCATGAAGTGATGGGACTGGATGCCATGATCTTCGTTTGCTTAATGTTGAGCTTTAAGCCAACTTTTTCACTCTCCTCTTTCACTTTCATCAAGAGGCTTTTTAGTTCCTCTTCACTTTCTGCCATAAGGGTGGTGTCATCTCCATATCTGAGGTTACTGATATTTCTCCCAGCAATCTTGATTCCAGCTTGTATTCTATTGATAGGTAGCAAATCTGTAGCCTGTGTATTTAAAAAATTAGAAATGCATCATTTACAAAACAGAAAATTTTACATAAAAATTAAATGGCTGTATTTGTTTCAAAGAAATAAGATCTAACAACTCCTCCCTAAATTGGCCTATGGTATCGCTTATATTAATCTTTTCATTTTCTTTCTCATTCACTATTTGAACAATATTTATTGAGTATACATTGTCCAATTCTTTGCCTTCTCCAACTTTGGTAGACAATTTTAATTGCAATTCACATTCTAAAAATAAAATAAAATAACGTGATTTTTGTTTTGTCTAACTAAATTTATGAATTAGTTTACAAAGTCATATGAATGTAGTATTAAAAGATTATTCAGCACTGGAGTGTTACCAAGTAGTAAAATTTCCTTCAAGAAATGTGATTAGTTCCTTTTTCTTTCTTTCAGTCTCTATCCAGCTTGAAAACATATGACTCAGTCTTACGTGGCAGGAATAAAAGGAAATAGTCTCAATTTGCTCATAGTGAAAATGCATACTGATGCTACTGTTTAGTGAATCAATCAGTTACCATTATCTTTTGGGTTAGTGTCACCAGAATAAAGAGGAACAGATTAGTAAAATTATATTTTACACTAAGGAACTACTTACCAAATACATCAACACAAGGAAAGATATTCACAAATGAGTCTGAATACTTGGTCTATCTGTAGAGGAATGACTTAAATTTGATGCCATGAATTATGAGTACATAAAACAGTGAAAATATATTACTTTTTAAAAATTTAATCATTTAACAGCACTTGTCTTGCTACTATACCTTTTACCAAGAGATGGCAGTACCATATTTTCAACATTCATCAGTTGATGGGAAATATTTAATATTGATTCAGAGTATCATTTTTTTTCTGAAGTTAGTAATACAAGTCAGTATTTAAGTTCATTCTCATAGAAATCAACTGTATGATAATTACAGAACGTTTTTTGTAGACCATTATTAATCTTCTTTATAGATACTATCTAGAGCTTCCTTTTTTATTATAGGCAGTGTTCTCTAATGATTGCCAGCACATACACACCTGGCTGCCTTACCACCATATTCAGTTCTTAGTGTGCTTAAGAACCAGTAAATATGAAGGTAACGAGTAAAAATACAATTTATTGTACTTACTGATATATGGGGGTGGCCCAAAATATATGTTACAGTGTTTTGTGAAACAAAGGAGTTTTGAATTAAATGATATAAAACCTTGCTTCTCACAGTGTGGTCCACATTAGTCCCCTAAAAGCTCATTATAAATGTAGAATTTCAGTACCCACCCATTCTTAATCTGAATGTGCATTTTATCAGGATCTCCAAATGATTTGAATCCTAGTAAATGATGAGAGAGGATGAGGTAGCTGGATGGCATCACCAACTCGATGGACGTGAGTTTGAGTGAACTCCGAGAGATGGTGATGCACAGGGAGGCCTGGCGTGCTGCGATTCATGGGGTCACAAAGAGTCGGACACGACTGAGCGACTGAACTGAACTGAAATGAAGAGAAACATTCATCTGAATTAATGTTTACAAAAATCACTGATAATCAGAACTGACTTTAGAACAGTGCTTTAAAAGGCTTGTTCCACCAAATCCTCTAAGTGTGAAGTAGTACTTCTCTGGTGACCATGAGAAGGAGTGTCATAGAGTAGGCCAGTTAGACTCACATTTGTTTATTATTATCAAAATGAGAACACTTAACATGAAATCTGCTGTCTTTACAAATGTTTAAGTGTACAATACAGTGTTGTGGACTACTGGTATAATATTGCAAAACAGATCTGCGCATTGATTAGTAACTCCTTATTTCTTCCTTTCTCCAACCCCCAGCAATCACTATAACATTCTTTGATTCTTTGAATTTAACTATTTGAGATACCTCATATATGTGGAATTGTGCAGTTTTTGTCTTACTGTGTGTAGTTTATTTCACTTACAATGATATCATCAAATTTCATACACGTTATGTGTCACAGAAGGTCCTTTGTTTTTAAAGCTGAATAATATTCCTTGTCTGTGTGTGTGTGTGTGTGTGTGTGTGTGAATATATACTATGTTTTCATTATCCATTCATCTACTGATGGGCATTGAAGTTTCTTTCTTACCTTGACAATTGTTAACAGTACTGCACTGAACATGAGAGTGCTCTTTGAGAATCTGATGTAAATTACCCAGATGTGTCATTACTGGAGTACATAGTAGTAATTCTATTTTTAACTCAGAATATTTTTAATGATTCTGTAGAAACTATCATGTTAACATTCACACCAGTTTGTGCATGTGGTAGTTTTCCCAACCCATTTGTCAAGGAGTAGCTTTGATCCATTAAATTGCAATGCCTTTGTTGATATTTTTCATTAAGTTAAGGACATTTTTCTCTATTGCTGTTTTGCTGTAAGTTTTCATCACTAATGAGTATTGGATTTTGTCAAGTGCTGATCTGTATCTACTGATATTATCATATGATTTTTCTTTCCAGTGTGTTGATATGGTACATTATATACTTTGGATAAATCCCACAATGTCTTATTGTGTAATTATTTTTATATGCTGTTGACTTTGCTTTCTTCAAGTTATTTTACAGTTTCAGGTCTACATTTAAGATTTTAATCAATTTTAAATTTTTTGGTCTGTTTTTGTGTGTCATTAGAGAATGGCAGTTCCATAGTTTTGTGTATCTATTCTTATGCTGGTACTGTATCTATTCTTATGCTGGTACTGTACCATTTTGATTACTATAGCTTTGTGTTACATTTTGAGACCAGATAGCATGATGCCTGCAGCACTGAATCTGTAGATTTCTTTAGGCATTATTGATACTTTAGCAATACTGTCTTCCAGTCTGTGAATATAAATATGTTTCCATTTTTGTGTGTCTTGACTAATTTACTTTATCAATTTTTATAACTTTTGGTATAAATGTTTGCTTTCTTAGTTAAGTTTATTCCTCATCTGTTCTTTGTACAATTGAGTTGCCTATTATGTGGTGAAATGCAAAATAGCACCAACACTGAATATTATTTAAATTTCTTAAGAATTCTTAGGAAAAAACCACTGCATTAAAAACATCTCTAAAGTATTTTAAAGCAGCCACTGTTTATTTATTGAAATAGATCACATTTTTGGCCTGATCACTGCTGCCTTAATGATGGGGGCTGCATTGTAAATGTATGTATACTTTATACATTGAAGTAATAATTGGCTCTGTATCAGAGTTAGAAGAGAACAGCTGCTACCAAAGCAAAGAAAACTCCTTTATGTTCACATCTTGCACATCACTTATTACTAAGAAAAACTGTCCTTGACTATAGTGGAAGCCAGAGTTACATATGACAGGAATCAGTTCAGTTCAGTCCAGTCACTCAGTAGTGTCCGACTCTTTGTGACCCCATGAATCCTAGCACACCAGGCCTCCCTGTCCATCACCAACTCCCGGAGTTCATGCAAAGTCATGTCCATCGAGTCAGTGATACCATCCAGCCATCTCATCCTCTGTCGTCCCCTTCTCCTCCTGCCCCCAATCTGTTCCAGCATCAGAGTCTTTTCCAATGAGTCAACTCTTCGTATGAGGTGGCCAAGTAGTGGAGTTTCAGGTTCAGCATCAGTCCTTCCAGTGAACACCCAGGACTGGTCTCCTTTAGGACTGGTTGGATCTCTTTGCAGTCCAACGGACTCTCAAGAGTCTTCTCCAACACCACAGTTCAAAAGTATCAATTCTTCAGCGCTCAGGTTTCTTCACAGTCCAACTCTCACATCCATACATGACCACTAGAAAAACCATAGCCTTGATTAGACGGAACTTTGTTGGCAAAGTAATGTCTCTGCTTTTTAATATGCTATCTAGCCTCATCATAACTTTCCGTCCAAAGTGTAAGCGTCTTTTAATTTCATGGCTGCAATCGCCATCTGCAGTGACTTTGGAGCCCAAAAGATAAAGTCTGACACTGTTTCCACTGTTCCCCATCTATTTCCCATTAAGTGATGGGACTAGATGCCATGATCTTAGTTTTCTGAATGTTGAGCTTTAAGCCAACTTTTTCACTCTCCTCTTTTACTTTCATCAAGAGGCTTTTTAGGTCCTCTTCACTTTCTGCCATAAGGGTGGTGTCATCTACGTATCTGAGGTTATTGATATTTCTCCTGGCAATCTTGATTCCAGCTTGTGCTTCTTCCAGCCCAGCGTTTCTCATGATATACTCTACAATAAGTTAAATAAGCAGGGTGACAATATACAGCCTTGACGTCCTCCTTTTCCTATTTGGAACCAGTGTGTTGTTCCATATACAGTTCTAACTGTTCTTTCCTGACCTGCATATAGGTTTCTCAAGAGACAGGTCAGGTGGTCTAGTATTCCCATTTCTTTCAGAATCTTCCAAAGTTTATTGTGATCCACACAGTCAAAGGCTTTGACATAGTCACTAAAGCAGAAATAGATGTTTTTCTGGAACTCTCTTGCTTTTTTGATATTCCAGCAGATGTTGGCAATTTGATCTCTGGCTCCTTTGCCTTTTCTAAAACGAAGGATTTCTTTATTTCTATTTCTCCTCCACTTTTCCTCAGTCTGGTGGTGGTGGTGGTGGTTTTTTTCCTATGTGTGTGTGACTCTTGTGACTCCATGGATTATAGCATGTCAGATTTCTTTGTCCATGGGATTTTCCAGACAAGAATACTGGAGTGGATTGCCATTTCCTTCTTCAAGCAATCTTCCTGACCCAGAGAGCACACTCACATCTGCTGCATTGGCAAGCAAATTCTGTGCAACTGAGCCATCAGGGAAGCACTCTTCCTAGTGTAGTATCTGTTAACCTAATTAAAGTAGTAACATGATAAAATTTTACTTTGTATTTCTCTTTAAGCTGTCCACTGTGACAGGTTGAGCATATTATATGAAGTAGATTGGTATATATACTTCCTTTGCTGTTGTTGCAACTTCAACTTCATCTGTTTGTATCAGTTTACATTTATGACATATCTAATTTTGTACTGATAATGTTCAAGCTGGTTTTAGAAAAGGTAGAGGAGCCAGAGGTCAAATTGCCAACATCTGCTGGATCATGGAAAAAGGAAGAGAGTTCCAGAAAAACATCTATTTCTGCTTTATTGACTATGCCAAAGCCTTTGACTGTTTGGATAACAATTAACAGTGGAAAATTCTAAAACAGACGGGAATACAGGTCACCTGACCTGCCGCTTGAGAAACCTATATTCAGGTCAGGAAGCAACAGTGAGAGCTGGACACAGAACAACAGACTGGTTCCAAATAGGAAAAGGAGTCTGTCAAGGCTGTATATTGTCACCCTGCTTATTTAACTTCTATGCAGAGTACATCATGAGAAATGCTGGTCTGGAAGAAGCACAAGCTGGGATCAAGATTGCCTGGAGAAATATCAATAACCTCAGATATGCAGATGACACCACCCTTATGGCAGAAAGTGAAGAGGACCTAAAAAGCCTCTTGATGAAAGTGAAAGAGGAGAGTGAAAAAGTTGGTTTAAAGCTCAGCATTCAGAAAACTAAGATCATAGCATCTGGTCCCATCACTTCATGGGAAATAGATGGGGAACAGTGGAAACAGTGTCAGATTTTATTTTGGGGGGCTCCAAAGTCACTGCAGATGGTGATTGTAGCCATGAAATGAAAAGACGTCTACTCCTTGGAAGGAAAGTTATAACCAACCTAGATAGTATATTGAAAAGCAGAAATATTACTTTGCCAACAAAGGTCCATCTAGTCAAGGCTATGGTTTTTCCAGTGGTTATGTATGGATGTGAGAGTTGGACTGTGAAGAAAGCTGAGCGCTGAAGAATTGATGCTTTTGAACTGTGGTGTTGGAGAAGACTCTTGAGAGTCCCTTGGACTGCAAGGAGATCCAACCAGTCCATCCTAAAGGAGATCAGTCTTGGGTAGTCACTGGAAGGACTGATGCTGAAGCTGAAACTCCACTACTTGGTCACCTCATGCAAAGAGTTGACTCATTGGAAAAGACTCTGATTCTGGGGGGGATTGGGGAAAGGAGGAGAATGGAATGACAGAGGATTAGATGGCTGAATGGTACTATCGACTCGATGGACATGAGTTTGAGTGAACTCCGGGAGTTGGTGATGGACAGGGAGGCCTGGAGTGCTGCGATTCATAGGGTCGCAAGGAGTCAGGCACAACTGAGTGACTGAACTGAACTGAACTAGTAGATGGAGAAGTTTTGGAATTTTGTTAAATAGACGAAAGGAGGATTTGGGCATATAAAAGTCTGATACAGGCATTACAAATTCATAGTTTATATTTTAAAATGAAAATCCTTCTCGATTCCGAAAACAGTCTGGCAATTACTAATTCACATGATGAGAATATCCAGGAATAAGATTTTTGTTTTTAGGTAAATGTCAGCAACTTCATTGGAGTAGGGCATGGCAACCCACTCTTGTATTCTTGCCTGGATAATCCCATGGACAGAGGAGCCTGGCAGGCTACAGTCTATGGGGTCACAAAGAGTAGGTCATGACTAAAGTAACTTAGCAGGCAGCCATGCAACATCTTCATATTCTGGAAGATGACTGCAGTGTTCATCAGCAGTTTGGCAGGCACTTAGCAAAGCTAGTACAGGTGATGGAATTCCAGTTGAGCTATTTCAAATCCTAAAATATGATGCTGTGAAACTGCTGCACTCAATATACCAGCAAATTTGGAAAACTCAGCAGTGGCCACAGGACTGGAAAAGGTCAGTTTTCATTCCAATCCCTAAGAAAGGAAATGCCAAAGAATGTTCAAACTAATGCACAATTGCCCTCATCTCACACGCTAGCAAAGTAATGTTCAAAATCCTCCAAGCCAGGCTTCAACAGTATGCAAACCGTGAACTTCCAGATGTTCAAGCTGGTTTTAGAAAAGGCAGAGGAACTAGAGATCAAATTGCCAACCTCCACTGGATCATTGAAAAAGCAAGAGAGTTCCAGAAAAACATCTATTTCTGCTTTATTGACTATGCAAAAGACTTTGTGTGGATCACAATAAACTGTGGACAATTCTGAAGGAGATGGGAATACCAGACCACCTGACCTGCTTCTTGAGAAACCAGTATGCAGGTCTGCTGCTGCTGCTAAGTTGCTTCAGTAATGCCCAACTCTGTGCGACCCCATAGACTGCAGCCCACCAGGCTCCCACATCCTTGGTATTCTCCAGGCAAGAAAACTGCAGTAGGTTGCCATTTCCTTCTCGAATGTATTAAAGTGAAAAATGAAAGTGAAGTTGGTCAGTTGTGTCCGACACTTAGTGACCCCATGGACTGCAGCCTACCAGGCTCCTCCATCCATGGAATTTTCCTGGCAAGAGTACCAGAGTAGGTTGCCATTGCCTTCTCTGTGTATGCAGGCCATGAAGCAATAGTTAGAATTGGACTTGGAACAGCAGACTGGTTCAAATAGTAAAAGGAGTACATCAAGGCTGTATATTGTCACCAAGCTTATTTAATTTATATGTAGAGTACATCATGAGAAACACTGGGCTGGAGGAAGCACAAGCTGGAATCAAGATTGCTGGGAGAAATATCAATAACCTCAATATGCAGTTTGACATCACCCTTATGGCACAAAGCGAAGAAGAGCTAAAGAGCCTCTTGATGAAAGTGAAAGAGGAGAGTGAAAAAGTCAGCTTAAATCTCAACATTCAGAAAACAAACATCATGGCATCTTTGCCATCACTTCATGGCAAATAGATGGAGAAACAGCGGATACAATGGCAGACTTTATTTACTTGGGTTCCAGTCACTGCAGATGGTGACTGCAACCATGAAATAAAAAGACGCTTGTTCCTTGGAATTTTGGAATGAAAACTGACCTTTCCCAGTCCTGTGGCCACTGCTGAGTTTCCCAAATTTGCAGAGGAACCAGAGATCAAATTGCCAACATCCGCTGGATCATGGAAAAAGCAAGAGAGTTCCAGAAAAACATCTATTTCTGCTTTATTGACTATACCAAAGCCTTTGACTGTGTGGATCAAAATAAACTGTGGAAAATTCTGAAAGAGATGGGAATACCAGACCACCTAACCTGCCTCTTGAGAAATCTGTATGCAGGTCAGGAAGCAACAGTTAGAACTGGACATGGAACAACAGACTGGTTCCAAATAGGAAAAGGAATAGATAGCATTTTCAAAAACAGAGACATTACTTTGCTGACTAAGGTCCGTCTAGTCAAGGCTATGGTTTTTCCTGTGGTCATGTATGGATGTAAGAGTTGGACTGTGAAGAAGGCTGAGTGCCAAAGAATTGATGCTTTTGAACTGTGGTGTTGGAGAAGACTCTTGAGAGTCCCTTGGACTGCAAGTAGATCCAGCCAGTCCATTCTGAAGGAGATAGCCCTGGGATTTCTTTGGAAGGAATGATGCTAAAGCTGAAACTCCAGTACTTTGGCCACTTCATGCGAAGAGTTGACTCATTGGAAAAGACTCTGGTGCTGGGAGGGATTGGGGGCAGGAGGAGAAGGGGACGACGGAGGATGAGATGGCTGGATGGCATCATGGACTCAATGGATGTGAGTCTGAGTGAACTCCAGGAGTTGATGATGGACAAGGATGCCTGGCATGCTGCAATTCATGGTATCACAAAGAGTTGGACACAACTGAGCGACTGAACTGAACTGAACTGCTCCTTGGAAAAAAAGCTATGACCAACCTAGACAGCATATTAAATAGCAGAGACATTACTTGGTCAACAAAGGTCCATCTAGTCAAGACTATGGTTTTTCCAGTGGTCATGTATGGATGTGAGAGTTGGACTATAGAGAAAGCTGAGCACTGAAGAATTGATACTTTTGAACTGTGGTGTTGGAGAAGACTCTTGAGAGTCTCTTGGACCTCAAGGAGATCCAACCAGTCCATCCTAGAGGAAGTCAGTCCTGAATGTTCTTTGGAAGGACTGATGCTGAAGCTGAAACTCCAGTCCTTTGGCCCCTGATGCGAAGAACTGAGTCATTGGAAAAGACCTTGATGCTGAGAAAGATTGAATGCAGGAGGAGAAGGGGTAGACAGAGGATGAGGTGGGTGAATGGCATCACCAACTCAATGGACATGAGTTTGATTGAACTCTGGGAGTTGGTGATGGGCAGGGAGGCCAGGCTTGCCTCAGTCCATGGGGTCACAAAGAGTTTGACATGACTGTGGGACTGAACTGAACTGAACTGTGCATGTGTAGAAAATGAGCAGTGACCTTGTATAGCAACTTCTATTAATGGACAGTTTTCTTTGGACAGATAAGGCATCCTTTTGGGAGCTCCTTGATAATAAGGAGTGTGGAGGACAGAGGCTAGTGGAGGACAGAGGCAGGTAGATCAACCCTCTTACCAATGCAGGAGATGTAAGGGGCGTGGGTTCAATCCATAGGTCGGGAAGATTCCCTGGAGAAGGAAATGGCAACCCACTCCAGTATTATTGCCTGGAAAGTTCCGTGGAAAGAGGAGCATGGTGGGCTACAGTTCATCAGATCGCAAAGAGTTGGAGACGACTGAGCATATTATAATTTTGAACTTACCTGATGCTGGGGTCCAGCCTTGGTGGATCCAGGGAATTCAAAGGGGAGACAGAGTCAGCATCCTAGGAAAGAACTATTTAATTAGAAAAGAGAGATTAGGAGGAAATAGTGTATTAGGAAAATTTAGTGGAGAAAAAGACACTGTATAACTTGGTTTACGTGGAAAACCAATAAAACTCCAAGACAAGGAGTCTGTACTATCTATGTAGTCCACCAGCACCCTCTTGAATAGCGGAGGGTGCTCCGCCTTGGGCTCCCTCTCACGTGGGTCTTAGAAGCCAGGGCAAGTAAGTAGACATGGCGAGCCTCAATGCTCCAGATGGGAATTCAGCCAGAAAAGAAGAGAATGAGAAAAGATCACATGGGGGAAACCATCTTTCCAGGAACTGGTCCCATTTCTTTATTTTCAAGGTTTACTTATATACTTTTTGTTTTACATAGAGATAGAATACAAAGTCATGTGGGGTCAGCAGACCTGACCTTTATCAAAATCAGGCATTTTGTATAAATGTATACAAAAGGTCTTAGGTGGCTTTACATCATCATCTGGCCATGAGGCCTGCTGACATTTTATTGCCCTTTCTTTCTGATAACGATCAGTCAACCAGAAAACCTATTTTCCAGGGGTGATTTTTCTTAAACCAGGCACCAGATAAAGTTGCATTCCTATAGGGTGAAGGTGCAGTGGGTTACGATTAAGAAAGGAATTTAGTTAGCCTAAAGTTTAACATGATTAATATCAAAGGTTAATACCTATTTCTCCTATATGTTAGTTATATTCATTTATGTGTATAAGGGCAGGGAATATGGAGACTTGGCAGCAAATATTGGCGCAACAAATGAAAACCCTTCACCACTAATACTATACTAATAATTTTCTAACTTCTCAAAAGAGTCTGTATTTAGAAAGTTTAAAGCATCTCATGCCTCTCACAATTGGGAGGCTGTGAACAGTCCCATGTGGCCAGATGAACCTGTTCAGGCAGGCTGGAGAACCTTCAGAGGAGTTTGTAAATTGAAACACTCTTGTCACACCCAGGAATTTTTATTAACTGGAGCTGTAAGTTAACTCCTTCTCCGAGAGAGGTGGTGGGGGACAGCCCCTGCAAAGTCAGAGGTGTACGTGAGAGCATAAAGTAGTAAAGTAGGCAGACTCTAGTTTTTGGGGGTAGATGCTCAAGAACAGGGGGGTCTCCTGAGGCTCGATCACACCTTTGCGTATGCTGAGCCTCCTTCCTCATGACCTTTGCCATGAGCGGAGTTCCTCACGCTGGCTCCCAGCACCCTGATGGCTCAGACAGCAAAGCGTCTGCCTACAATGCCAAAGACACAGTTTCAATCCCTGAGTTGGGAAGATCCACTGGAGAAGGAAATGGCAACCCACTGTAGTGCTGTTACTGGAAATTCCTGTGGCTGGAGGAGCCTGGTAGGCTACAGTCCACAGGGTTGCAAAGAGTTGTACACTACTGAGTGACTTTACTTTAATAATAATAGATAATGGGAGAGGGGTAAACATTAAGTGAACTGGTTTCTATCAGGAAGATAGAAATTCTATTAATATCATTTAATTTTAGAAAAATATTAATGAAAATTTCCATCAACAGCATACAAGGATTCCAGTTTCTCCACATCCTCACCAATGCTTGTTATTTTTTGTTTGTTTCTAGGATATTATTCATCCTATTACAATGTGAGGTTGTAGTTTAGATTTGCATTTCCCTGATGATTAATGAAGTTCCATTTACCTTTTACCTGCTGGCCATTTATCTGTCTTTAGAGAAATGTCAGTTCAAGACTTTTACATTTTTCTTACTTGGGTTATTTGGGTTTGTTTTTCTATTGAGTTCTAGAAGTTCATTATATTTTGGAAATTAAGCCCTTATCAGATATATGGTTTGTAAATATCTCCTTTCAGTCCATAGATTGCCTTTTCAATGGGTATAAAATTACAAGTATAAAAGAGCTCATTAGGTACTGGAGAGGGAAGGCTTTCATAATACTGTTTTAGACAGAGAAACTCCTAGATCTTCTCTCTCAAAACAAAATGATGTGTCACAATTCTCCAAAAGTTTGCAAGAACCTTATATTTAAATGTAGGATCTATCATCTGTCATGCCATGAGGCAATTTAGACCATGATTTCATTGTCATTTTATATAACCTTAATTATGGCTATTAAAAACAGCAGGGGATTGCCCTCCCAGCTCCTGCACCTCTCATGGAAAACACCTGTGAAAGCTTCCAGATACCCTCCCACACCCGTTCCCATAGTTATCACTCAGCAGTACCATGCTATGGGTGAATGTATAATTGTTGTCTGAAATGGGTTGGAATCTTCTGGCTAATCAGAATGGAAATTAATACTACTTGTTACAATGGGCCAAGGAGGCTCACTGCCAGATTAGCAAGAACTAACCCTTGAAAAGTGTTGAAAACAATCAGGACACGATTTCGTCACCTGTCTTTGAAACTATTATCTGGCATATATCATGCAGTATTATCCCAAATTCTTCTACATTAACACAAAATAAAACAGATAATTTATTACCAGGTAGAGCATAACATTTTGGACAACATATTCACTATCAGTTCCCATGAAATTTCTTCAGATCCCATTAATCAACATACAGAAAGCCTATGTTCTTCCTTTTCTAGAAGTAGATCTATGTCAGTTTGCTATACTTATTGCTAAAGTTGTCAAGAACTGTGAGATTTCTGTGACTATGCTCTACTTAAAAGCTGGCAACTAATTTGCCACAATTTTAGAGATACTGACAGAATACAGGAGACATGAGTCATAGGCATTAAACTTTATGGTTAATGGCAGTGCAAGTAACATGGACATCAGAATGTTTCCTCAGTCCACTTTGCCACTAAGGCCCATGGGAATTACCCACCTGGATCCAAATAGATGCCCAAAAATGCAATGATTTGCCTCTTATGGAAAGACATTCTGACATTAGAAAACTGAAATTTTTTATGAAGGGAGTTAACCATGCCTGCTCCAAAGGAAGGCACTTTCTATCTTCTTTGGCTGATTGTTAAACAGATACCTTTGAAAACATAGTCTAGAACAAAGGCAGTCAATGTCTTTGCAAAATGTCAGGAAACCTCAGGCATCCATAAAGAATCATCTCTCAGTGTTGGTTTCCCAGGGTAAAGAATCTGGCTGCCAATGGAGGAAAATCAGGAGATGTGAATTTGATCCCTGGGTTGGGGTTTGGAAGATGCCCTGGAGGAGGGAATGGCAACCCACTTCAGTGTTTTTGCAACTGAACAGGCATATTATCTTCCTCAGCTTTACTTACTTTTCTTCTCTCTCTCTCTCTCTCTCTCCCTCCCTTTCTCCCTCCCTCTGTACTCCTTCTTTCCTCTCCCTTTTTTTTCTCTCCTTTCCTTTCTTCCTTTTTCTTTCATCTTTCTTCTGTACTTGACTTTAATGGAGTTAACAGAGTTAAGACTAAAATAGTATTAAATATTTTCAGATACAGTGATGCATAAAAATTAAATTGTGCTGATGTCTTTGGATGTACAGCTAGTTTGATTTTCTCCTTTAGATTTTATTTATATTTATCATATGTATATTTCTATGTATGTGTATGTTTTGGGGAAGCACTTAAAATGTTACAAGTTAGACTTTGTATTAAATTTATGTAAGTTTATATACTTAGATTCACAGATCATTTCTGTGGAAACTGTATTTGATAGGCCTAAGATGGTACCCAGAGTTTATGTTTCTAAGATAGAGCAAACTAAAATCTTAAGCAATTTGAGGAAAATGGGCATAGAAAAAAATTTTTTAGAGAGAAAGAAATGGACATATATTCACTAAATGCATTGTTTACAATGACAAAGTAACCTTAAATAATCAAAACTTTTCTTCCTTGTGTATTAATGAAGTAAATACATTTCTGCTTTATTCATAACTAATGTTTTCTTTAAATTTATAAATAAAGAATGAATTAAGTACAGTTTTTATTATAGCAAGTGGATGCAATTTGATGTAGTGACTTTATGGAAATTAATTTAGTGCCACAAAAGAAGCACA
>SJYT01066605.1:85217-105821 GCA_006410635.1 Cephalophus harveyi
TACATGACCACAGGAAAAACCATAGCCTTGACTAGATGGACCTTTGTTACTCTCCATTAATATATTTATTGAACCATTCATTTCAGTCATCCATATCAGTATGGATCTGTGGACATGTATTTTATATTCTGGGTTATAATCCAATAATATTTTACTTACTTGTTGCTAATTCTTTTCTAACTTTGTACACTGGGAGCTCTTTCAGTTAACCTCTGTGTCCCTTTGACATAGTCCCATCATTTGTTAACACTGGCTTGCTGTTTCCTTGGTGGCTCAGATGGTGAAGAATCTGCCTGTAATGCACAAGACTTGGGTTTGATCCCCAGGTCAAGAGGATCCCCTGGAGGAGGGCATGATAACCCACTGTGGTATTCCTGCCTGGAGAATTCCATGGACAGGGGAGTCTGGTGAGCTACAGACCATGAGGTCTCACAGGTATGGGAGTTACTCAAGAGTTGTGATCATTCACCACTGAAAACTAACACAGTCATTGCTTCTAGCACCAGGTAATGTTCACAGCTCCTCTTTAGTGTTTCTTGCCTGGTTCTCAATTCAGCTCCTTCAAAGGATCTGGGTTCCTGTTATTGTATAATAGCATTATCATTTATCAAATTGTATGTAATAATTGGGAGTGGGGGGAGTATTTAAGGCATCTCTGATTCCTTATAAAGGTAAAATGAATTCATTGTGTTTTTTTTTTTTTCATTTGCTGATTGAGTTTTTGCTCTTTCAGCTTTTAAAAAAAGATGAAAAATATAAAACTTTGGTGCACTGTAAGAGGATATATGTACCTTTGTAATCAGATAAAGAAGGCCATTGTTGAACCTTAAAAGCTTTTATATTTGGTTCTAAAATCCAGCTTCAAATGATATTTTTTGCAGGTTCTGTTGTGTATTAGAATGAATTATTAATGCTGTTGCAAAACTTATTAAACATTTATACTGTCACATGATTTCAGAAGGAAAGATATGTATTTTGTTTTTTCATAAAGAACATGCCTTTTAAAATATGATTTATGAGAATTCATAATTCAGAAGAAAGTATAAACTAGAAAATACATATTCCAGTAACATACTATGCTTTCTTGGAAATGAAGTAAGTTTAATACATCAATCCAGGAACATAGCAGAAATCTCAACATCAGCGGCATTCCCAAGTGAAACATGAATGTGGGAGAGCCAAAGCTATGATTTTTACCTGGTTTCCTGGGAGAAATAACAATTTTGTAATGTCCAGTTAGCCTCCTATCTTTCTTCCCTGTCCCTTCTCTAACATCTCTTCTGCATTCTATCACTTCCTACCTTTGCTCTGTGTGATAAACTGCCATCCTGTGGTTTGTCTGAGGGCAAGGGCATAAGCAGGGGTGACAGGGAGACTGAAAGACAGGCATTGATACCAGCTCAGTGTTTAACTTACCTGCTTCTAAACCCTGAGTCTTTTAAACTAAACAGAACCTTTTATTTTATAACTTCAAATAAGGTTTAAAAACATGATAGTTAGAGATGTAGCAACACTGATTTCCAGTCATGCACACTTGTAAAATAGAAAATTTCAAGTTTTTTCCCTTGAACCAAGAGAATTTTGATAGGTGGTGAGGTGAAAACTACTAAGACAGATTTCTAACATGCATTTTTGCCTGGAGCATCTGAAAGACCACAAGGAATATGATTCAGACAGTTATTTACTTACCTGTTAGTGAAAATCTTAGATTTTCTGAATTGTGAAAACAATCTCTGTCACATTAAAGCTTAATGTTAACTCATAACATTGGTCCAATTAAGTGAAGCACTCCACAGCCACCTGTATTTCTTTCAGTATATGTGTCTCCAGGGTATAGTTGGGAGCATATAATAATTCAGGAAAGATTGCCTCAAAGGTTTTATTGGACTCACTCAGTTAACTCAGATAAAATACAGAGAAAAAGAAAACCTTGTTGGCTTGCTGATTTTCAGCTCCTGTGTTTGTTTTCTGCCTAGATACATGTCATGCAGTTAATAGAGAGGACTATATATAAAAATGGCCTAATAATTATCATATCATCAAAGTTCCATAAATTTATTATTTGTAGATGTGAGAAATCTGGCACTCTTGATAAGGGCTCTTTTAAATAGTTGACTGTAGCTGGTTGTTCTGTGTAAGAAACAAGTAACCTGTGTATTCAATTGAGGATAGGAGAGCTCATTCAAACTCATATATTGCACTACTTAGAAAAAAGGAGAAGGAATGTTTTATGTATTTACTTTATATTATAAAAATTAATGAAATTAACTTTAATTAAAATAGGGTGGGGAAGCCACAAGGGGGAGCTTTCACACCCCACCACTAACAGCAGAATGAAACAGAAAGAAGACTTCCCCTTCTTGCCTGACAAAAGCTCAGCCAATGAGAACCAGTCATGACTCAACCAGTGAAGAAACTACTATCCTTCAGACTCTTAGTTTCTCCAGTGGACTCTGTTTACCCTAGCCCTCCCAGCTTTTCTCCCAATTTTTCTTTTCTTTAAAAGAGTTCTCCTTTCGCTGTATAGGGATCTGCATATGTATTGTCATGGTTGAAAAATCCCTAAATTGCAATTCCTTATTCATCTCAAATAAATTAAGTTTTTTTTTTTTTTTTTTTTTTTTGCTAGAGAATTAACTGGCAGTCTGTTTTAGGCTGACAGTGTGTTACTTGCATGGTTTAGAAACAGTCTGGAAGGCTGTAAGAGAACATGGTACTTACATTGTTAACCTTGTGAATTTATCCCTGCTTTGGGGAAGTAAAACAATAAAAATATGGCCTCTTTGAGTCAAGAAATCATGTTGGAATACAAGGAATAAATTATATGATATATTGTTGAATAGTGAAGAGTCACTGTGCCCCCAGCATTCCTCTTTATCATATTACCTTGTGTGTTGTTCCTTCTGCCTAAACTGTCCTTTCTTAATTCTTTGATTAGTAACCTGTACCCATTCCTACCATCTCTTGCCTGGTTTAGAGTAATAGGACTTTTCATCCAGCCTCTCACTGCCAGTCTCTACTCCATATTGTCCCCTCCCCTCTACCAAAAAAAAAAACAAAAAAACCTTTTCCTCATACCAATAAACTCATGAACAAGCATACATTATCTGATACTGGCTTCCCCCACTGTGGCAAACAGTGCATGAAAAATGACAGACATGTAAAAATTTTATCTTAGCTTATATTTCTCCTTCTGGGTTATGTTGAAATGTCTTAGTTCATTATACAAGGCCTTGAGTCTGACACCAGCCTTACTCTTTGGCCTTTTCTTTATTCTCCATCACCTGTCACTCCTACAGTGCATGAAAAATGACAGACATGTAAAAATTTTATCTTAGCTTATATTTCTCCTTCTGGGTTATGTTGAAATGTCTTAGTTCATTATACAAGGCCTTGAGTCTGACACCAGCCTTACTCTTTGGCCTTTTCTTTATTCTCCATCACCTGTCACTCCTTTTATTAGTGACACTTCTCTACAGAGAGGGACTTTTAAAGTTTATTACAAGGAATTGGCTTCCATGACCATGTGATTGTGGCTGGAGACCCAGGCAAGCCTGTATACGTAGTACCAACTGCATCTGAATGTCTGAGAACCAGGAGAGCTGGTGATGTAAATTCCAACCACAAAACCAGCAAGCTTAAGATACAAGGAAAGCTAATGTTTCAGGAGGAGTTTAAAGGCCAGAAAAGAGCAATGTCACAGCTCTAGCCATCAGGTAGAAATTCTCTCCAACTCAGCCTTTTTGTTCTTCTGTTGATTGGATGAGGCCCACCCTCTTTGGGGAGGGTAATCTGCTTGCTTTACTCAGTCTACAGATTCAAATGTCCATCTTACCCAGAAATGTCCTCAGGGACACACCCAGAATATGTTTGGCCAAGTCTGAATACCCTGTGGTTCAGTCAGGTTGACATAAAATTACACATCACACCTGCTGTCACCCCATTGATGAGCCACATGAACATGTCCTCAATTCTCGCATTGGCCACATTTTCCTATTCTCTGCTATGGCTTTGTACAGTCTTCTTCCATTGAATTGAGTGGCTTCTCTCTCTCTTTTTTTTTTCTGTGATAGATATTATATTTTTATCCTTAAAACCCCCTGCAGTCACATCATAGTGAAGACTCCATGAATTGACCCCAGTTCAGTTCAGCCACTCAGTAATGTCCGACTCTTTGCGACCCCATGAATCACAGCATGCCAGGCCTCCTTGTCCATCACCAACTCCCGGAGTTCACTCAGACTCACATCCGTCAAGTCGGTGATGCCATCCAGCCATCTCATCCTCTGTCGTCCCCTTCTCCTCCTGCCCCCAATCCCTCCCAGGATCAGAGTCTTTGCCAATGAGTCAACTCTTCACATGAGGTGACCAAAGTACTGGAGTTTCAACTTCAGCATCATTCCCTCCAAAGAAATCCCAGGGCTGATCTTCAGAATGGACTGACTGGTTGGATCTCCTTGCAGTCCAAGGGGCCCTCAAGAGTCTTCTCCAACACCACAGTTCAAAAGCCTCAATTCTTTGGCACTCAGCTTTCTCCTAAGCAACATTAATTTCCTGATGTCTTCTCTCTCTCTGTTTTAGCTATATGAAATATCATGACTATCTGGCAGACTACTTCTCTGTCTTCCTCACTTGACTATGAGCTAATTACTCCAGGGCCTGGCTCTTAAGGAGGGGTGTCAGCTGCTGATCCATCAGGGGATATTTGTTCATATCTGCAGATATTTTTATTGTCATAATTGGAGAAGGGAATACTATTACATTCTATATAGGTGTGTGTGTGTGTGTGTGTGTGTTAGTCTCTCAGTCTTGTCTGATTCTTTGTGATCCCATAGAGTGTAGCTTCCAGTCTCCTCTGTGCATGGAATTATCCAGGGAAGAATACTGGAGCGGGTAGCCTTTCCTTTCTCCAGGGGATCTTCCTGATCCAGGGTCAAACCTGGGTCTCCTGCATTGCAGGCAGATTCTTTACCTTCCAAGCCACCAGGGAAGTCCTATACAGAGGCCAAGGTGTGGTTAACAAAATTACATATAAGACTGCCTTTTGCAACAAAGAATAGTCTAGTTAAAATATCCTTGGCACTCCTAATATTTTGAGCGGGATAATTCTTGATTATAAGGATTCATCCTGTATAGTATGTGGTGATTTGCAGCATCTCTGATCTCTATCCACCAGAAGCTAGTAACAACATCTCCTCCAGTCATTGAAGATGTCCCTTCAGTTGCAAAATTTGTCTGTTATTCCTGAGAATTTTGTAAAAGTACCATGAAAAAGCCAAACAGAGACTAAATTTGTGATTACCAAGGGCTGGAATGTGGGGGTAAATGAGTGGTTGGTGAAAGGGTACAGATGTCCAGTGGTTCTGGCTATCTAATGCACAGCATTGGGAGTTTAGATAGCAGTACTGTACTGTATAATTGAAAGTCACTGGAGAGTAGATCTTAAATGTGCTCAGCATAGGAAATAAGTGATAATTATGTGACTTGATGGTGGTATTAGCTAAGAAACGCTGGACTGGAAGAAACACAAGCTGGAATCAAGATTGCCGGGAGAAATATCAATAACCTCAGATATGCAGATGACACCACCCTTATGGCAGAAAGTGAAGAGGAACTAAAAAGCCTCTTGATGAAAGTGAAAGAGGAAAGTGAAAAAGTTGGCCTAAAGCTCAACATTCAGAAAATGAAGATCATGGCATCTGGTCCCATCACTTCATGGGAAATAGATGGGGAAACAGTGGAAACAGTGCCAGACTTTATTTTGGGGGGCTCTAAAATCACTGCAGATGGTGACTGCAGCCATGAAATTAAAAGACACTTACTCCTTGGAAGAAAAGTTATGACCAACCTAGACAATATATTCAAAAGCAGAGACATTACTTTGTCAACAGAGGTCCAGGCTATGGTTTTTTCCTGTGGCCATGTATGGATGTGAGAGTTGGACTGTGAAGAAGTCTGAGCACCGAAGAACTGATGCATTTGAACTGTGGTGATGGAAAAGACTCTTGAGAGTCCCTTGGACTGCAAGGAGATCCAACCAGTCCATTCTGAAGATCAGCCCTGGGATTTCTTTGGAAGGAATGATGCTGAAGCTGAATCTCCAGTACTTTGGCCACCTCATGCAAAGAGTTGACTCATTGGCAAAGATTCTGATGCTGGGAGGGATTGGCAGCAGGAGGAGAAGGGGATGACAGGGGATGAGATGACTGGATGGCATCACTGACTCAAAGGACGTGAGTCTGAGTGAACTCCAGGAGATGGTGATGGACAGGGAGGCCTTGTGTGCTGCGATTCATGGGGTCGCAAAGAGTCAGACATGACTGAGCGACTGAACTGAACTGAACTGAAGGTACTAATCATAGTGCAGTATGTAAGTGTATCAAATCAATGTGTGGTACCCAATAAAGTTACACATGTTGAATATCAATTGTATCTCAACACAATTGGGGAAAAATACTGTGCATACTAGCACCTAACTAGGTAGGGTGGCAAAAGGCTTAAGAAAATGAACTACACACTCATGGAATCCCAGGCTTGAATCTCATCTCCACTTAGTGCAGACATATTTAACTTCACACCAATCTATATTTTCATCTGTGGCCTAATAGTCTAATAATACAAAATGACTTATGCAGTATTTGGGACAATTAAATGATTTAATGATAGTGACTGGTAGATGGTGAGTGCTCAAAAACTGTAGCTATTGTGATCGCTAAGAGAATGTCACCACAAGGGTGGGTTAATTTACTTCATAAATATCCTTAGCTACATCATTTTAGAACATATATAAAACTTAAATTTTGCACATCTTAGCACTGAAGCACTATCTGGATTATATTTTAATGTTTCATATGTAATTTTTGTCTTCCTGAATACAGGGATTACATTTTTGCTTTCATCCACAATGCAGGCTGTGATAAATATTTGTCAAATTGAAACTAACAAGAAAAAACATTGCCACTGATATCAATGTGTGTGGCTGCTGTACCTCCAAGTAATTCTTACTTGCCTGTCTGACCCATTACCGTTCTGAGTAATTTTCTTTTTATCAGTATTAAATGCATACAAAGGCAGCATGTAAAATATCAGTTTACGGCGCCATGGTATGCTGCTGCAATACTATGATGTAATGCAATAAAAGATGAAATTTGGAACATAGATGTCTGTAGGAGGTCCAGAAGTTATGGGAAAATGATTTAGATTGTACAGAGCATGATCACAGGATTAGGGAAACCAATTGTCACTTCCGCTGTGTCGAGATAACAAGTCAGAATGTGCCAGATGCCCAGCTTGTCTGCAGCTGTTGTCATTTGAATCTTTTGTACAACATCCATTTATCCATTTCCTTCCTCTACTGTGTGGGATTTGTAAGTGCAGCCAGTTGATCAGAATCACTTTTGTGTAGAGACTACTTGTATGATAGCTCTGAGATTTAAACCATGCATAAGAAAATATAACCCGTAAATATTTTCACAAATATCACTTAAGCTACTACAAATTATTTTGTTGGTTGGATTTAGTTTGATATAACTTTAAAGTGCTGCATTTATAAGCATAAACTTTCTTCTCTGTTTCAGCAGACTTAGGACTTAAGTCTCATTGTGTTCTGACTCATAGAACAACTACAATACTATTCAGGTATGTGTAATGAAAAGCTGTAAATTCAATATATCCAGGTACCCCATTCTTTCTTGCCTGACATAGCATAGTGAGGATGTTAGTAAGAGTGCACAAAGACATAAATCTTGGGGGTAATAATGGTTTAATAAATAATCATTGCTTTCTGATGCATAGAGGTTATAATTTGAAGTGTGATGGACTACATAAAGTGTACATCTTCCATTCCAATTACGTTTCTAAGTTACTGAAGTGAATTACCTTTTAAAGATGACTGTCCCAGTGTATGCTGATCTGACAAAAATATCCCAAATATTCCAAATTCCAAAGAATATTAAAACAAATAATTTGAAACATTCAAAATAGATTTTATTTTTTTGTTGTTGTTTTTAAATTTTATTTTTACTTTATTTTACTTTACAATACTGTATGGTTTTGCCATACATTGACTTTAATCTCCAAAATGTAAAAACACTCTCTATCATTTATCTCATCATGTGATTTTTGGTTCACATGATCAGCTAAGAAAACCCGTGGATAACTTTGAGATTTTTGTGTTTACTGTGCAAAATACTAGTCGAACTTGAGTTTGTTTGCAGATACACAGTAAAGCCAGTTTACTGACACCTGGTTATGGTAAAGGGAAGTATAGCATTTATTTGCAGGGCACCAAGGAAGGACAACATGCAGTTGATGCGCATAAAATTTGAACTTCATGATAGATTTTAATAAAGGGTTTTTAAAGCCAACATTAGGGGTAAAGGTTGTAGTGTGCATGGATGATAACATATCTGTTTACAACGTGATTCCTAGAGTCTTTTCAATCTACCATCGACACCTACTGCTTACAAACAAAAAAAAATTTCATTCAAAATATTGCTGCTCATTGACAATGCACCTGATCACCCAAGGGCTCTAATGGAGATGAAAAATTAGGTTAATGTTGTTTCTTGCATCTACAAATGCAACATCCATTCTGAAGAGCATGGATCAAGTGATAATTTTTGCTTTCAACTGTTACTATTGAAGTAATACATTTCCTAAGAGTATAGCTGCCATAGATAGTGATTGCTCTATGGCAAAGTCAATCAAAAACTTTGGGAAAGCATTCACCATCCTCATTTCAGTTCAGTTCAGTTGCTCAGTTGTGTAAGATTCTTCACAACCCCATGGGTCATAGCATGCCAGGCCTCCTTGTCCATCACCAACCCACAGAGTCTACTCAAACTCATCTCCATGGACTCAGTAACACCATCTAACCACCTCACCCTCTGTCATCCCTTTCTCCTCGTGTCTTCAATCTTTCCCAGCATCAGGTTCTTTTCAAATGAGTCAGCTCTTTGCATCAGGTGGCCAAAGTATTGGAATTTCAGGTTGAACATCAGTCCTTCCAGTGAATATCCAGGATTGATCTCCTTTAGGATGGAAAGGTTTGATCTCCTTGCAGTCCAAGTCTCTCAAGAGTCTTCTCCAACATCACTGTTCAAAAGCATTAATTCTTTGGTGCTCAGCTTTCTTCATAGACCAGCTCTCACATCCATACATGACTACTGGAAAAACCATGTCTTAGACTAGAAAGACCTTTGTTGGTAGAGTAATGCCATAGCTTTTTAATAAACTATGTTGGTCACAGCTTTCCCTCCAAGGAGTCACCTTTTAATTTCATGGCTGTGGTCACCATCTGCAGTGATTTTGGAGCCCCTAAAAATAAAGTCAGCCACTGTTTCCACTGTTTCCCCATCTATTTCCCATGAAGTGATGGGACCAGATACCATGATCTTAGTTTTCTGAATATTGAGCTTTAAGCCAACTTTTTCACTCTCCTCTTTCACTTTCATCAAGAGGCTTTTGAGCTCCTCTTCACTTTCTGCCATAAGGGTGGTGTCATCTGCATATCTGAGGTTATTGATATTTCTCCCGGCAATCTTGATTCCAGCTTGTGTTTCTTCCAGCCCAGCGTTTTTCATGATGTACTCTGCATATAAGTTAAATAAGCAGGGTGACAATATACAGCCTTGATGTACTCCTTTTCCAATTTGGAACCAGTCTGTTGCTCATGTCCAGTTCTAACTGTGCTTCCTGACCTGCATACAAGTTTCTCGAGAGTCAGGTCAGGTGGTCTGGTATTCCCATCTCTTTCAGAATCTTCCACAGTTTATTGTGATCCACACAGTCAAAGGCTTTAATGTACTCTGCATAGAAGTTAAATAAGCAGGGTGACAATATACAGCCTTGACGTACTCCTTTTCCTATTTGGAACCAGTCTGTTGTTCCATGTCCAGTTCTAACTGTTGCTTCCTGACCTGCATACAGATTTCTCAGGAGGCAGGTCAGGTGGTCTGGTATTCCCATCTCTTTCAGAATTTTCCACAGTTTATTGTGATCCACACAGTCAAAGGCTTTGGCATAGTCAATAAAGCAGAGTAGATGTTTTTCTGGAACTCTCTTGCTTTTTCCATGATCCAGTGGATGTTGGCAATTTGATCTCTGGTTTCTCTGCCTTTTCTAAAGCCAGCTTGAATGTCAGGGAGTTCATGGTTCACGTATTGCTGAAGCCTGGCTTGGAGGATTTTGAGCATTACTTTACTAGCATGTGAGATGAGTGCAATTGTGCGGTAATTGGAGCATTCTTTTGCATTGCCTTTCTTTGGAATTGGAACAACCCTTTAAAAACGTAAAGCCATTCTTAGCCACAGACCATATAAAAAGTAGACCAAGAAGGCGATAGTTTACTGGTCCTTGCAAACATATTGATAGCAATCTGATGGGTGAAACAATTGAGTCCCCATCGATTAGATTATTATTAAGATTAAGATTATTATTTGTATTTCTTTTATAAGCAAGGTTGAACCTACTAGAGCCATTTGCATCTTACTGTTGATTTTATTTGTAGTAGCTTCTTATATCGAGAAATTACCTCTTATCTTTGAAATGGATCACAAAATATTTGCCTCAGTTTATCTTTATATTCTGTTTATAGACGTTTTTGCCACATAGAAATTGGTCTAAGTAGTAAAACTTATCAAAGTCATTTTATGACTTGGGTTTTAGTACTTTATGCCTTTCCCATTCTAAGATTATAAAACAAGTTTTGTGGATTTTTTTTTTTTTTTTTTTTTCTGGTGCTTTCGTGATTTCATTGTGTTATTTAAACCTTTGATACGCTTAACAGTTTTGGTTTTTTTCCTAGAGAGCTCACCAGTTGTCCCATTACCATGTGAGTTATCCTCTGTGCTTTCCTCCCCCACTCTCCACTTGAAATGCCACCTTTATTACACACTAAACTATAGTCTGTACTTGGGTCTATTTCTGTATATCCTGATCAATGTTCCATTGATCTTATCTAGACAGGCTTACTTTTGAATTCCAACTCCCTCACTAAATTGCTCTGTGAGTCATATTTCATTGAGGAAATACAGATGCAGTTAAATAGCCAGATCTACCTGCAGCCTGAATGTCTTGCTTTACCACCACACCTGGTACAAAGGAAGCAGTGTCCCTGTGCTTGTGTGCCCTGGGCCCCTACTCCTCTGGTCTGCAGCTAATAGAGTCACTTTGTCTGCAACTAATAGTCACTTTGCTGCTCCTAGAGGCACTGTCTCTTCTTCATCATTAATTTCTGCCCCTTTTAGATGATTGTCGTATAAACACCCCTTAAGAATATTTACAGAGAAGGCAATGGCACCCCACTCCAGTCCTCTTGCCTGGAAAATCCCATGGGCAGAGGAGCCTGGTAGGCTGCAGTCCATGGGGTCACTAAGAGTCACACAGGACTGAGCGACTTCACTTTCACTTTTCCCTTTCATGCATTGGAGAAGGAAATGGCAACCCACTCCAGTGTTCTTGCCTGGAGAATCCCAGGGACGGGGGAGCCTGGTGGGCTGCCGTCTATGGGGTCGCACAGAGTCGGACACGACTGAAGTGACTTAGCAGCTTACCAGCAGCAAGAATATTTAAGAAGCAACCCACACTAAAATCTGTGTTAATCTATGGCCTAGTTTCTCCATTTGTCTTCAAAGTTCGTTTCTGCACCTTCTGTTTTGTCCTCAACCCGCCCCATTCAGGCTGTGGTTTCCATCTCATTGATGAAATGACTCTTCCCGAGGTCACTGGCAACCTCCATCTGCCAAACTTAATCAGAGAGATTCCTGTGCTTTCAGCCCTGCACCTCTTCCATTCATTCTCCACACACCAGCCATGGTAATCTATTAAAAATGGATGAAATTATGTCACAGTCTTGCTTACACCCTCTCCAGAGGCTTCCCGTTACAGTTACAATCAAACACTTTTCCATGGCCTTCAAGGCTTTTTATGATTTAGTCTCTGCTCCCTCTCTGTCTCATCTCCTGTTTTCGCTCCCTGATACTCATAGACTCCATCTACTCGGGCCTTCATCTGGCCTCTAGAATGTGGCAAACCCTCTCCTATCTTGGACCTCTTTCCCTGTGTCTAGGGTGCTCTTCCCTCAGAGCTGGCTGGTTTCTTTATAAAATTCAGATCTCAGCTCAAATGCTGCCTCATCACAGGAGTCCCCCTTGGCCATCCTGGTTACAGTAGCCCGTCCCCACTGTCTGGGTCCCAGTGCCCCTGTGTCCTCCACTGCACTTGCCACCAGTGGAAGGGTCTGTTTCTATGTGTGCTGTCTTAGGTTCCAACGTCTAGACCAGGGATTGGGACCTGAGTTGTGGAAAACCAGTTTTTTCATTGGGGCTGAGGAGTGTGTCCTTGGTTGGATCTTTTCCTGGATAGCCTCTTAAAAGTAAGGGATCCGCACCTCATAGTTACTGAGGAATGTTTGCACTTTGGAAAAATGTCTTCAAGAATCTCTGCATTTTTTAAAGTCACAGACCGAATTGTAAATTTTTCTGAAAGGGAAAGTGTTGATCTAACTGCTAACTAATTTTTTGCTTTAAAGGCATACATACTCAACTCTTAGAATATTAATTGATACAGTAACACCCTCAGCTCTGTGGTATAACTGTTTTAAAAATAAAATGGTAGTTACGTAGCCATGAAGTGATTACAGCTGCCAGCAAGTAAAGATCGTAAGAGTGAGAAGTAAGTAATTTCCTGCCTTCATTAGGAATGCCAGCAACAGCATGCTCCATAGCTTTCTTAGATGAGGTGGCTTTTAGATTTCTATTTATCTGAAGTATGCTATTAATTTTCACTGTTTCTGAGCAGTGGTAATCATTTAGAATCCAATGATTTTGTCCTTGGTGTTCAGGGAAAAGAGGGACTCAATCCTTGTTTATTGAGTTAAATTGAACTATTAGGCTCCAAATGTGGATTCCTTATCATACGTGTCACAGTTCAGGTTGCCTCTACTAAAAAATGTTTATGACATAAGAATAATAGGATCAAAAATTGCGTATATAGTGTGATCTCAGTTATGCTTACAAGTTACAGCTTGTGAAAGGTATGCTGTGACTCTCTCAAATATTTCTCAACTTATTCCTGTTGTTATATGGATAGCAAGATTTGGGTTTGTTTGTTTTTTCCTTAAGACTTTTCTATATTGGGCAGATAGGAATATGGGCATGATTTCTGGGGTGGCCTGAGCAGCACCCAGCTCTTGGGTGCCCTGCACAACCAGTGTGTGGAGCACAAACCCAAAGCTGACTGTCCTCACCTGAACTTGTGATGGAATCTTTAGTAGCAGTAACTGCTTTATACCCGTACCATCCAGAGCACTCCCCAGGTTAAGTCAGACTCCAACATTTGTTTGTTCATTTGACACACATGTCCTGATGTTGCCAAGTCAAGTAAACCAGCAGACTTAGCGCCCATACTCAAGTTGCTTCCAGTATTTTAGGAAGAAGACCTCTATTAGGAAGAGCACACTTGAGCAGTTCCAGCTCGTGATAATGGTTATGAAGGAAAGGTATCACGTACCATGTGAGCACAGAGCAGGGGAGAGCCTGGTTTAGGTTGAGAGTTTCAGGTAAGCTGAAACCTCAAAACTGAGAGGAGTTAGCCAAGAATATGCCAAATGGAGGAAACAGCATGATAAAGGCCAGGAGGCAGAGAAGAGCACACGAAGGATCAAGGGAGACCAGTGGGGTCTGATGCAGCCAGCCTGGGAGAAGTGAACGAGCATGAGATGGAGAAGTGGGCAGCGTGAGGGGTGTTCCTGTGAGTTGCAGCTTGTGAAAGGTGTGCTGTGACCGAAATAAGTCAGAGATACTGAGAAGGTACCTCTAACTTCTAAAGAAGGAACCCCCCTCCAGCCTCTAAAAACAAGATGTCTCCTTGCATGGGCCTCCACACAGACTCAGTGTTTGCTTTGACCTTACCGCCTCTTTTTCTAAGGACTGGTAACCATGACGAAAGGTAACTGGGTACCTTTAGCATGCATCACCACTCCAGCTTCGGGGGGAACCTGGTCTTTCTGCTCTGAGCACATAAATGTAGTGAACAAATGCATGTTCTAAGGAAAGGGAGGGCACGCTAGATTCATGTATTTAAGTTAGGTTACCCATCCCATCACAGTATATACAGATATTCCAGTAACACGATCCTCGGGAATCGGGGTGCACAGTGTTAGATTCTACTTCAACTTCCAAGTTGTCAGGATGAGGTTTCTTTTTTTTTTGTCAGTTGTTCTTACTGAGATTAGAAGAAACGTCTCTTTAATTATTGCCAACGGAGATTAATGTGGAAACAAAGTGATCGTTCAGCCTGCTTTGTAATCTGTGTGACCATATTCTCGTACAGCGAATACTCCATTACTGTCAGCATGTGGTTGCCCTGGGAAGTTTTTGCTTTCGGTCAGCAAACTCATTACTGAAAACTATTATAAGAGAAATGCCCTTGAATCATATACTTGTCTTATTGCCATGGTGTTTTCTGATAAGTGGTTCTTCCCACAGATGAGCAGACTTCATTTGCCATCTGTTTAAAATCATAGTAGAATGGGAACTAGTAACTTGAAGCCTAAGGACTTCGTATCTCTTTCATACACTGGAATTCTGACAGAGAATGTATTGAGCATGACTTGTTCTTTCATTCTTTTTAGATTCTTCTTAATCCTTTGGTGAAAACTCTGTGACACAAGATGGCTGCAAATAAGCCCAAGGGTCAGAATTCTTTGGCCCTACACAAAGTCATCATGGTGGGCAGTGGTGGTGTGGGCAAGTCTGCTCTGACTCTGCAGTTCATGTATGATGAGGTGAGTGCTGCTTGCGTTACGGATGTCAAAGTTTGGGCTTTCAGAGAGGATTTCCCTAGCTTAGTTTTGGTTGTGTTTTGGATGGATTCCTTGAGTCTTTGAAAGCTACTGATCATTTTTTTCCTGGTTTTAAATTCAGAGCCAACATTTGTATGCAGCTTGATTTACCAAGTTGAGAATTCAAGGTCCTTAAAAACATTATGCTTTTAAAAAACAGAACAAAAGTGAAAACAGTACCTGTCTCTGAGCAATATGTGACTTTTTTTTTTTTTTTAGTGTCTTAATAGTGAGACCCACCTTGAATTAATAGAACTGGTAGATATAGTACCTAATTGAGACTTGAGGTTAACATATATAAGGTATCCTTTAATAACTCAATGAAAAAAATCAGTTATTTATTGTGTATTTGGCCTGGTACTACACTCACCACTAAGCAGGTGAAGGCTGTGTCCCTGAAATAAAATTACTTAACAGGTTGCAGATTTGTGTGCATGTATTTGTATTAGACTTTATGGCCCCAAAGTTAAGGTATATATATATACCTTATACAGCATATATATATATATGCTTATATATATATATATATACCTTATATATACCTTATATACAGCTATATACAGCAATGTATTTTTTCCATAGAGCATTGCTATTAAGTCTAAATGAGTTGCTAATCAAATTTAAGCATTTATCCTCAATTCTTCTTCCTCCCAATTAGAAGTAAGAATTTATGGTTACTCTTTCTTACCTGGTCCTCACAACAGTCTTGTGTGGTAGGTAGTGGTATCTTCATTTTACAGTTGAGAAAACAGAAGTTACCCAACCTGCCCACGTAGAGTGACCTGTGATGAGTAACTCAGTGTGAAACCTAGTCTTCTGAGAAAAATATCCTGCAGATTTTTATCACCCAATGTCTCTTTTCATTGCCTGATGATCAGCATTTCTTTCATACACACAGAAATTTTTTAAAAAAATTTATTAAGTATAGTTGATTTATAATATTGTATTAATTTCTTCTCACACAGAACACTTAAATCCTGCAGTTGTCCTGCTTAAATAAACAATTTGGAGGGGGAAAATTGAAATGGTATTTAAAATGGAATTGCTAATTTATCTGTTCAGTTCTCTTCTTCATACTAGTCACCTGAATAGCTGCTTTTCTTTAAATTAATCCTTAAATCAGTCCCCTTCTTGACAGTAAGGCGGTCAAAAGTAAGAATGTTCATATGTCTGATGTTTGATGAATGGTTAAGCTTTCATTTAATAGTCATAATATTATCAGATACAATAACTGAATATATCCATTAAATTTTCATAAATGTTTATAAATATTTGATATTTATGAAATAATAGCATGTAATTATGGTAGAATGTTCTATATCTTTTAGTTACAAATACACTGTGTTTGATATTTCAGTAAATACTTGTTGAGTGTCTCCATGTACCAGACACTCTTCTAGGCTTTGAGGAGACATTGATGAATAGACTGATCAAGGTCCCTGCCCCCAGGGGTTAAATTCTAGTATGGGGATTTAGACATTGAGCAAATAAATAAGAAAATATCAGATAAATGTTTATAGGAACTAATTAAAAGCCCACAAAAGTATGTGTGTATATCTGTATACACACACACCAACAATGATACTCCGCTCAAAAATATCAAGGTGAGATTTAGAGAGTAAAAGTTAGAAGTACAATTGTAAAGTTGTTTAATTGTGCTATTTTAAAAAATGGGAAGACTGGGGAGAAGTCTCAAAGTTCAAGATTTGACATTCTACAGAGTGGTATAAGCCACTTTTTTGACTCGGTTCATTTTGGAGGAAGAAAAGAATTAGCCATACTTTCAATCCTTACCTAAATATTGACTTACTGTGAAGTCATTTTCTACAATTCTGACATGAAAATTTATATTTGGAGTCACAAAAAGGGATTCTTAAACATTTGATAAAATACTATGTAATAGTTTTTGTAGGTATAGCGTTTTAAGGAGGAAAAGAGTCATGGTTTTCAAGCTGTCAGTGACCTACCTAGAGCTGTTCAGCCTCCACTTTTTGTAAAAGAAAAGACCTCTGAATTGTCTAGGAAGGAAATTTAAACAAATTAGCTTTTACCACTAGGGAAAACTTATTGAAGGTTACATGTGGCTTCTCAGTACTATTTTGGCACCTTCATATGAATCTGTATTTCAAAATAAGAACCTTTGAAAAGTAAAGATGATTTAGAAATGGAAGTGCTCTTCCTCATTCCCAGTTTGTGGAGGACTACGAGCCGACCAAAGCCGACAGCTATCGGAAGAAGGTGGTGCTGGACGGGGAGGAAGTGCAGATTGACATCCTGGACACAGCTGGGCAAGAAGACTACGCTGCCATTAGAGACAACTACTTCCGCAGCGGCGAGGGCTTCCTCTGTGTCTTCTCCATTACAGAAATGGAATCCTTTGCAGCCACAGCCGACTTCAGGTATGGCAGGGAGTCGTGTCACGACACTGCAGAGCACCTGCCTCCTCAGCAACGACTAGACAACCAGAGGCTCTTAACCTGGCTGTCTGTCCCTCTAACTGTGTTTAGTCCCTCTCTGACATCAGCACGACTCTGTCCGCTGTGCGCTTGCACTCACGTATTCAGGGCACCGTCCCCAGCCCCGCAGCCCGCTCCGCCAGCGCCAGCTGCAGCGCAGCCTAAGCGTGTGGCAGCCTGCATAGGCAGTCTCCTTAGGTGTTACTGAAGTATTTCCCTGTGGAGTACCGTACTACGGCTGCCGTAAAGCAGATGCCTGGATCACACAGCGCATCTCTGACCCAGATTTTGAGTCTTTGTGTTAGTCACGGGTGTCTCAGCACCTGTGTCGTGCCCAGCAGGCGCGTCGCCATCCTCCTCACAGTGTAGACACGTTGATAACACACACTGAACTTTTAGTGGAAATAACACCACCATAGATTGACACACTGTCTTGTTATACAATCTTTTTAATATCATATTTACTGTTTGTTTAATCAAAATCCGTCCTCCACTGGATTTGGGGCAGGGGATTGGGGAAGTGATAAAGGGGAGAGGTGTTCTCTCTATACATAAGGCAAATATAGCATAAATAAGTTCTTGAGTAGTGTCATAAATACAACATGCATAAAAACAAATATTCTTTATTTTTATTTTATTACCATGTAATAAAAATAAAATAATTTTTACTATTATTACCACATACACGTGGTCTGCTTTGGTGTGGCGGGGGGGCGGGCACAAAAGAAGCATATAATATATCCTCTGTTTTCAACGTTCACATAGCCGAGTTGAATAAGGCATGAGACCCAGTGTCAGTTAGTGATAAAGAAGATATGGACAGTGATTGTTACAGGGGACCCAAGAGAGGAGAGGAGTTGGAGGCCTTCAAGAGATAGATAACCTTGAAGGATAACAAGGATTTCCAAAGATGAGGAAAGACTTCATCCCTACTGTTTGGGCAGGAGACTGAACCAGGGCTTACACAAAGCGTTCCTCTTCATGTATACATGAAAGTCCCAAGAACTCAAACGATTCTAAGAGAACCTTCTTTGCAAAAGAACATGTCACTGAGAAACTTAGGAAATGTAAATTTATTTGTAAAATTAAGTTTGTTGGTTTCTGTAAGGAAGAAGTTTTTTGTACGTGATAAAGTGCAAAGAGTGGCAGATTCTGGTAACTTGTAACCCTGGGAGGCATACTGAAAGTTACGTGTCAGTGCTTATTCATTCTTTCAAAAAATATTTGAGTGCTTGTTCTGTAGCAGATTCTGTTCTAAGTAATGGAATACATTTTGTCACCATAGTCACCAAAGCCAAAGTGGTGTCTCAAGGGAATGAGGTATTTTTATGCCAAGAGAAAAAGTCTTGGGCTGTTGCTATTACAGAAAATAAATGAATCATTCATTACCCTTCTGTCCTGCCTCCTATGTGTTGCCCTTCCCATAAATAAAAAATGTTCCTGGTAACTGACCAGTAGTAGGAAAGCCATTTTTGAGGTGGTCTGAATGGTAATAGAATAGTAGGCACTCCACATGATCTGACCTGCAAAGTATAGCACAATGTCAGCTCCTCTTTTTAATTTTTTTTATTGCAGTTGATTTTTAAAAAATTTTTATTGTAGTATGGTTGATTTACAATGACATGTTAATTTCAGCTATACAGCAAAGTGATTCAGTTTTACATACCTAATTATTTTTTTATATTCTTTTCCATTATGGTTTATCATAGGATATTGAGTGTAGTTCTCTGTGCTATACAGTGGGACCTTGTGTATGCATTTTATATGTAATAGTTTACATTTGCTAATCCCAAACTCCCCCAACCCATTCCTCCTTGGCAACCCTAAGCCTCTCTTCTATGTCTGTGAGTCTTTTTTCATAGACAAGTTCATTTCTGCCATATTTTAGATTCCGTACATAAGTGATATCATATGGTATTTCTCTTTCTGACTTGCTTCACGTGGTATGATCCTCTCTAGTTGCATGCACGTTGGTGCAGATGGCATAGTTTCATTCTTTTGGCTGAGTAGTATTCCATTTTATAGGCACCATATCTGCTTTAGGCATTCACTCATCTGTTGATGGACATTTAGGCCGTTTCTGTGTCTTTGGTATTGCGACTAGTGCTGCTAAGAACACTGGGGCTCATGTACCTTTTTGAATTAGAGTTTTGTCTGGATAAATGTCTAGGAGTGGGGTTGCTGGATCATATGGTAATTCTTAGTTTTCTGAGGACCTTCCATACTGATTTCCACAGTGACTGCACAAATTTACATTCCCACCAACAGTGTAGGAGGACTCCTGTTTCTCCATGCCCTCTCCAGCATTTGCTATTTGTAGACTTTTTAATAATGGCCATTCTGACTGGTGTGAGGTGGTACATCAGTATAGTTTTGATTTGCATTTCTCTAATAATTGTCAGCTCCTAAATGTAGCCTTCCTGGGCTTCCCATCACGAAGGCAGAATCCACTGTTTCCTCATCGGTGTTTGGGATGTACTTTGCACAGCCCCTGTAGCACACTCACCTCACTCTGACACTGAGATTGATTTCTGTATGCTCTGTGTTTTTCCTGACAAGGGAAAAACACTTGAGAGCAGAACCCATTTCTTACCCATTTCAGTATCCCTGATACCCACCTTTGGCACAGTTGCTAGCATATAACTTACAGTGCTTATAAGTGCTCGATAGAAATGTTAGAAAACCCTGTTGCCTTTTGTGGTTCTTACTTTCCTCAAGATAAAAATGAAGCTTGACCAGTTGCTTTTCTAGTCTAAAAATTCTATAATTGTCTCTCAAACTCCAAAGGGAGCATCACTTTAAGCAAAAATGCCGTTAATAATTACAGTCATCACAAAGGTCACTGATCACGCTAACAAATTTAATGATAATGGAAAAGTTCAAAATATTGTGAGAATAACCAAAATGTGACACAGAGACACAAAAGTGAGCAAATGCTGTTGGGAAAGTGGCACCAATGGACTAGCTTAACACAGGGCGACTACAGACCTTCAGTCTGTTAAAAAAGAGAGAGAGAGAAAAAGCAGTGTCTGCAAAGCACAGTAGAGCTAACTGCAGTATAACAAGGTATATTTGTATCAGTTCAGTTCAGTCACTCAGTCGTGTCCGACTCTTTGCGACCCCATGAATCGCAGCACGCCAGGCCTTCCTGTTCATTACCATCTCTCGGAGTTCACTCAGACTCACGTCCATCGAGTCCGTGATGCCATCCAGCCATCTCATCCTCGGTCGTCCCCTTCTCCTCCTGCCCCCAATCCCTCCCAGCATCAGAGTCTTTTCCAATGAGTCAACTCTTCCCATGAG